>SKCR01031799.1:0-228284 GCA_019454045.1 Zanthoxylum bungeanum
CCTACAAGTATACTTTATTAGTGTGACTCTCCAGGTTCATGTATATTTATCCATAATTCGCCCACTCACAAATTATGACGATCATAGATAACTACGTTGAACCATACAAGTCAAGGTCTAAGCATACCGTATGGTTCCTCTATCATAGGCTATCCTAATTGTACCAGAGATATATATATGAAAATGTCAAATCTCCGTAGTGTACAATTCATATATGTGTTGCGACATATTTGTGATCTCTCATTCAACATTCGAAACTCGTTTTCATAA
This sequence comes from Zanthoxylum bungeanum, assembly GCA_019454045.1. Lineage (NCBI taxonomy): Eukaryota > Viridiplantae > Streptophyta > Magnoliopsida > Sapindales > Rutaceae > Zanthoxylum > Zanthoxylum bungeanum. Next base: position 271 of record SKCR01031799.1, read on the forward strand.
TGCACTATGGTCAAAGATTTAAAGATCACGTGATGGATGCCTAAATCCCGCACACGGGACTGAAAAATCCTCTTTGGATACATCATATGATATCATGAATATTGGTCCACACCCACCGAACAGGCGGATATCTGGTATAGATTGACCAGTGGCGTGACTGTTGTCAAAGTGTGGAGGATCACTCATACATCCACGATGGTATCTCAAGTCAAATGACTAGTGATGTTACTCGATTCAGGAATATTCCTATTGACGTTGGTGTGTCATCTATTAGGATTACTTTCGGTAAATCGTTCATTAATCATCAAATAAATACATACATGTCTATACGAGTCTCCCAAAACTTATAGTTCATTGGGATAAACCATCAAACCAATTCTCGATGTACTACATGTACTGATCTCAAATGATTTTATTAACCGACTTGTGTCAGCAAATCTCGACCATGAACTTTATTTGAGAATATACTACAAGTAGTGATACCTCCCAATGTCGATTACAAACCTCGTTGTAATTGTGTGACTATTGTATATTTTCGGGTCTTTTTCTAATATATACATTACTAAACCTCAGTTAGTTTCGATATAAATTAAATTAGATCGCATATGTATATAAAATACAAGAGGTGTTATCATTAAATGTGTCATATTATGGAAAAAATGATTAATTGTATCCATGAACATATCATAAATATGATACGATTGACGATCAAAACACCAACCCCTAAATTCCACGCAAGGAACATTTAAAAGTGATAGAATATCATAAATCAAATTATGTTTGGTTCCTATGTAATCACTCTAATACAAGATGTCTAAAATAAAGATAATGACAAAAGACTCGTATAATAAATGAATTGCTCTTTTATTAATTTAATGTAAGTTACAAAAGTAATATTACAACCCTAATCATATGGATGTAAATTAAGCATAATATTAACCCAGGTGGATGTGCTGACCTAAAGAATCAAGTGGAGAATCTGGTAAAGAACAGTTACTTGCAAAACTTTATAGACCAAGAGAGGATGGTTATCAGGCAAAGGCAAAGGCAAGGCAAAATCATAGGTCATCATTATATGTAATTACAGGAGGACGCACATTAGTTAGAGATTCGAATCGAGCTAGAAAGACTTAATTATTCCTGGTTCATGACGAATGATGTTATGTGCAACCACCAGGATCCCAAGAAACAAAATATTCAAACAGTCCCGATCATGTTCACGGAGAAAGATGTGTCGGATGTTGTCAAAGAAACAAATAATAATAATACTAATAATAATAATCCTCATTAACCCAGGGAGTGCATTGGACATAATCTCAAAGGAGGCATTAGATGACCTCAACATTGAGATACTGTCATGGCTAAAGACACCATGCTTTTATGTGCATTTAGAGGAAGAACTCAGCTCAATATGACTATTGGGTTCAGGCCTCAAACCTATATAGTCATAGTTGTCCCGCTACGAAGAAAGCTCGATTATCGACATTTTTTATAGCGTTTAGTTCAGAATTTGAGGAATTTATACTCTAACTGCAATACTAATAAGTTAATCTATACTTTCAATCAATACTTTTTATCAACCGAGATATATTATGAACATATTGAGCTAATAATTATTCCAATGATGACTTCTCATCTTGAATGGGCACTCACTGTCTGTGGCTGTGGCTGTGGCTCGAAGTTCTGAGCATACTGGTTATTGTTTGTCCCACGAGAAAGTAGGGTATTGGCACACTCCGAATTGTATTGTAGGTGTTAAATTATGGATTTTTCTGTTGTTCATTAAAGTCATTCATTTGATTAATGGGAGCTATCCATGCAATGGGCGATCAAATGCAGAGTGTATAGTGTATACCTTCACAAATTTCACAAGATCCAATAGTAAGACCCAAAATTATTATAAATTTTACAATATACTTAAATGTAAGGAAATAAATTTTTAAGGGGTCTTATATTTGAGATGTGGTCTTAGACGATCTCCTAAGTTGTCTAAGAGTCGAGCCACTTATCATGTACAATCAAATTATTCAGATAAATTTGACAATGTTAAAATTCTAAAAAATTATCAATCACTAGAAATTTGAAAATTATGGTAATTACTAGAATATCTAACTCATTAAAGAATTTTAAAAGTTTCAATATGTATTTCTAAAGAAGACTTTTAAATAGAAGAGAAGTTAGAAATAAAAATTAGAGAAGTCGAATAATAATGTATAACAAAATGAGAAGATCAAATCATAAGAATGCTAACAACTTTTAAAAAAAAAAAATAGATGTATTAAAAAGTCCACATTTTCATCTATATTACTAATAAATATAAGCTCTTAAATTTAGAAACATTTAATCGTATTTTTTAAAATTATATCCTTAGTCTTTTTTCCTTTTAATTAATATGAGGTTGATCAACTTTTTCCCCCCTTTTTACCATTATGAACAAAATTAAATAATTTAAAATTTTGATGAAGTTGACGTTAAGGGAATGAACGTGAAACTTTATTGTGCAAGTGAGTTACTTCTTTAATTAAGAAAAAACCTTAATTGTTGATGTATCATATGCAAATTTATGGAGAATTAATATTTCTTCTAATTTTAATTTCTTTTTAAATAAATATATTTCAATGATTCAAGTCTCATTTTTGATACACTCCATTCAATTTCCTTCCACTCAACTTATCTCATTCCATCAATTCAAATAATGAATTTTAAATATTTTAAATTACTTTTCACTTCATTATATCTTATTCAATCAATCCAAATATAGCATAAGAGTCTGACAGACAAAACAAGTGAGAGAGAAGCTCTAACATTTTCTTGTCGGATTCCCAAAGTGCTTTCAGTATTTTTTGTTCTCAACTTAGTTTTCTTTTTCTTTTCTTTATTTTATTTTATTTTTCCTCTTCAAAATTAGTTATTATTTTAGCTTTGGAGTTGGGCGGTAAAACTGAAGTGTCTAAACAAGTTTTCCTTAGGAGCAAAATACATGGCAGTTTATAATAATTTATATACAAATATTTCATTTCTACTTCTCATTCTTCTACACAAAGCTTCCCTCCATCTGGTTGTCTGAAGAAAGCTGCATCTGATCGCGCACACACGAGGGATGATTCAACTTTGCTTTCCCCTGAACCAGAGCCTGGATTGCATTCAGTTAGCTTGTTTGGCATTTCAGCTCCAACTCCGCCATTGCTTTGATCAGAATGAGATTGCTGTAGGCCCTCCACGGTTATTGTTTCAGCGCCAGCTTCATTCATAGAATCTGCGATAGGCTCTACTTTAGAACAAATACCCAGTTCAGTTAATTCGTTTCCTGAAGCTGATGAATGATGAATCACAGTATAAGTTTAGCTTATATTTTGCAAAAAAAAAAATGAACAATAGAGAAGCGAAGCGCATTTCTGTCGAAGAAGAAGAGTTACCAGACTCTGAATCTGCTTTTCGATCTCCATACAAGGTCTTTCTAAGAAGTACTGTCCCCGGAAACACCATCAAGTTGACATTGATTAGGGTTTTCTTTTCATCTTTCTCCACTGGCTTAAAGCCAAAACCCTTGGTCCATGTTTCAGCTAAACTGGGAATAGCTGATATGATGAGCTTTTCCACCTTGAAGGATATTAGCATCTAGAGGCACAATTGAACAGAAATGAAAATTTCAAGTCACAGATATGCTTCTTGCAACAGCAATTACAGAACTTAATTTAATACAACAGTATGGTGCAAGAAATTTAGTTACGATGTTCCTCCAAAGCTGGATGCTAAGAAAATTCAAAATGAAGCAAAAGCAAAGATATTTGTGAGTTTGGTTCCCTGTATCTAAAACACTACTCTTTCTCAATTAAGAAATTATGATTTTGGGAAACCGTTCAAGAAAAACAATGTCAAAATAACCTTTTTTTCTGAAACAATATAATAATAAAACTTTTTTTTTTTTAAATGAATGGAACATCTATGCATAACTCATATGTAATTATACCTCTTCTATAGCAGCCATAAGGCGTCTGCACATTCCCTTGCGACGGTAATTGCAGCAGGTAGCAATTAGGGGAATCTCTGCAACTGATTTTCCATGCACTCTACAAACAATTTTTTTTTTTTTTATTTAGTTACAAAATTAATGGTAAAGATTATCCAAATAACTAAAATATCAAAAAGTTGAAGATGTTTATGGAATTTTTTCACAGTAGATTTCAAAGATTATCCATTTACACATGCACCGGACAACTGCAAGGAACAATGTCCAATTCTATCACATTTCTTTTTCCTGATTAATTTATCCTGTAATGTAGGAAGATAACTGCAAAGAGCTTACATGCAGAATCTAATGAAGTTAAAGCATTCATAACTTAATATGTCAAGCAAAAGGAGTCAAGTCAATATTTCATTTGGATCACTGGTTCGAGAGTTGAAAGCATTACATGCAAGAATTGCATTGAGTGACAACTAATCAAATGTACCAAGTCATCAAGGAAAATAACGAATATGAAATGTTTTGGAGAATATTTTAATATATCAAACTACTACATGCAGGAATCACACTACCTGATTGATGCCACAGATATCAAAACATCGTCTTTTTCCAAAACTACTGCGTAGAATCCATGAAAGTTTAATCGTGCAAAATCTGACCTGCAGAGAGAATAAATGCAACAAATTAATACAAAACTTCACCATTTTCTTCTGAAATCAGATTGCTATACGGCATATAAGAAGGGTGATGTCTCACACTGGACAAACAAAGCATGTTACATTACACAAAGCATAAATGTCATATCTTTGCTAACAATAATTATCAATATAAGGAGCACTAACTTTTTCCTTTTCTAGGTAGTCTCTTGCTTATAACTGTGCAGTTTATGCGGCGAGAAATCGCCCACAGCTACTGGGCCAATCCGGTTTTGTAAAAAACCACTGATTTAGTTGGCCTCAAAAATTGCTGATTAATCGGCGATGAACACTGATTTCTGATTTTTCAAAATTGCCCAATTCGCAAAAAGACCCATCTTTTTCTTCTTTTCCTCATTTTTCTTCCTCTCTAGAGACTTTGGTCATCTCTCTCAACTTTATGATTGCTTAGCCTTTTTTCATCATGAGTGATGATTTTTAGTGATTTTTTTAGAATATTGAGAGATGAGTTTTGATTTTTTTTCCTCATCCATGTGAAATGTCAACTTTAACCTTCCCGATCAATGTTGTCAAAAGCGCGCATAGGCACACAAAAAATCCCAGGCGCACCTATGGGACTTTTTCCGATTAAAGCCACGCGAGATCATTGAGGGGCGTAGTCGAGGGCCGAGGCACAAATTGATTTCCAGCCCCAAATATCCAGCCCAAGTTGAAAATCCTAAAATCAATTTCACAAACCCTAATTTGCAAACATAGCAGCTGCTGCTTCATTTTTCTTCCCGACCTTCGCCTAAGCCCACCAGCCTCCAACACACACAGCGCCACTGCTACTTTATTCTTCTTTTCCTTCAGAGTTCAAATCTTTGCTTGAAACAGCTCAATCACTACAAAAGTTTGATTTTTTTTTTAATTAAAAGTTTTCACAATAATTTATTAGCTGAAATGGGCAGACCCTTTACATGTTGCTTTGATTCTCTCTTTTCATAATAATTTTGGTTGGTCTTTTGCGTGACAGTTTATTTTCTGCCATAAAAATGGATTTTAATATTAATTTTGCAATAAATATTTTTGTTACATGAACTGTATTTTCCTAAAAAATGATTCATAATATATGTAAGTTATGATAATTTGACAAGATTTGAACTTTCAAGTTGAAATTATGCATGCCATTTAAAATATATTTAAGGTTTTCATTTTTTTTATTATTATTCTTGTGACATATTTTGGTTTGTTTATATTAGTTTGTTGATATTCCTGTCAACTTGCTTTATATTTTGTTTTCTTTGTTGGGATTTTGATGGAATTGGTAAAGTGATGCTGGATAATGTGATAAGATATTAAGATACATGAATGTATTTGATATAATAATTTTACAGAATCATGGAAACAGATATAGAATACAAGCTATCTAAATTTAATTTGCGCGTTGGGTGCTTCGAGAGCAAGCCTTGTGCGCCTAGGCTCACGAGGCTCCAACAGATGTTTGCGCATAGGTGTGCCAGGAGCTTCTAAAAACATTGTTCCAGATATCTGCAACTATAAATGTCCTATAGAAACAGGTCTGAAATTTGAGATAACATCAAGTATAAACCCATGCAATGTATTTTGTACAATGTGCTATAATCTATTGTCTAATTGCCAATTGACATCTGTCAAGAATACAAATGAAACATTATGGTCTAAAGGCTAAAGTCTACACCCTAATAAAAAGAATTACTAGGAATTAGGAAAAAAGAAGTTTACTAATTGGCATAGTCCAATACCAATGTGGTCCCTCCAATAATCCCTTCCCCCCATCCCTCTCCCAAACAAAATAATTAACAACAATGACAACAATAACAATAAAGTACTTACCTCCAGTTATATAAGACATGGGGTATCATATCTACTCCTGTTCTTGGGTCCACCATGGACTGAAAGCATTCCTCCATTATCGTGAGAGCAACGGCTAATTTTGAGTTGCATTCAGCCTTCAGGGAAAACCACTGAGAAGAGTGAGCCTTTGGGTCTTCATGAATGCATCTAAGGAGCGACCAAGAGAAGCCATTGGCAATATGGTTAGTGATCCCAATATGAGAGTGAAGACCGAAATAAACCTGTAAATACCAGTAACACAGGTATTTGAATCACAATTAAGAAGATTGATATACACAATAATTTGAATCACAGTTAAGAATATTGATAAAGTAACATAAGTATCAACAATTCTGATGCAAGCAAAAGAAGAATAGACCATTGAAGAGCCACCATGTGCAAGAAAAATTAGACTGGACAGAGTTTCTAAGTTTGAACTCCTGGATAACTATTTCCTTATTTTTCGAGGAAAAAATACCCTCCGATCCAAGCAACTCCAATTGTTTCCTTTGTGGGCCACATAACAGGTTAGGGGAGATTATCAATTTTCCCATGGATCAAATACTCATTCAAACAAGACAAGAAAAATATGAAAAACACTCGAACACCAAAAGCTGGTAACTGATGAACACTAAAAAGTGCACATTTATTAAAAGAAAATTTTATCATTTTACACTTGTAATTTTATTAATCCCTTATATTTTATATATTTTTATTGTGATTTTCATTTATTGTGTAGGCAAAATACTGTTTTGGAAGCTCAACAGGAAAAATGGATATGAAATATAAACTCCAGGACCCAGAAATCCGAAAAGAGCGTGACAACTAGATTCGAATCGGACTTGGAAAACATTCACTGTGTTTAGATTGACAACAAAGTGAGTTTATGATGTATTTAACTACACATGTATTTTATATAAATATATAAAACAAAACAAAACAAAACAAAAAAGACAAAAAATAAGAAAACAAAAGAAAAATGACAAAAAGATAGAAAAAAGAAAGAAAGAAAAGGTCATGTCACTTGTTACAAGACATGCATACATGCATTGGGTGAATAATAAATCACAAGTTGGATGGTGTTTTCGGTGCTGAAGTTGATTGCTTTCAAAATTCAAAGAAAACAAAAGATTAGGTGCAAATTGCATTAGATGCAATTGTGCATTTGGCTCTTCAAGGAAACAATGAGGTGTCGAGTACATCTATATATAGAAGTTCTCGACACATCTTCAAGGCAGCAAATTCCCATGAATCTCTCTTGAGATTTTATGGGATGAGCTTTTGTGTGTATTTTTTCTTTTGTAATTTATTTTTCTTTTATTAATAAAATTATGAGTGTTTTTATTTATATTTTGTTCTGCTAATTTGTATCATGTTGGGGTAAAGGGTGAAGCAAGTGATATGAAAATATAGGTGATTTTTATTTCTATTATATTTTATAAATTGTGATTATTTCCCAGATAAATTCGTACTCTTTCCAATTTATAGAGGACTTTTGACCAACTGTAGACAGTCTTCGATTGGCACAGATAATACTTGAATCTCATAAATATGAGAGAGTGGATTATTAAAAATCTTGATTAGTTATAAACAATACAGTTCTACATGTTTTAGCATATTTAGTACATTAGCAGGACTAATTATCGACAGGACGGATTACATGTGTTGGCATAATTAATACATGATAATCATGAAATAAATTGATTGGTAAAATAATTATAATTTATATTTTATAAAAAGTAAAAATTATTTTATATTTGAAATATCAAGAGTGGATCCCTTAATCCTAGTATTTTATTTTATTGTTTTTATTTTATTAGTTGAATTATTATTTTATCATATTAAATCTATTCCTTGTGGATCGACCTCGGACTTACCGGGTTATTTTATTACTTCAACACTTTTATAATTAGGAGTAAAGAACCACTTTATGAGCATGTCAAGAATCTTAAAGGTCCTGATTGCCATGTTCAAAAGCTATTCATGACAAAAACTGAAAAGAATTAGAAGCAACAGTACCTCCTGACAGCTTTGATCGCAAAACCAAGCATCGGAAACCACTCTTTTGCACATATCTTTATCTTTCAGGCATGCAACATGATCTGTTTACAAGCATTTTTATAATTCATAATTGTCAGAAAATTAGAAACATCAATTGTCAGAAAATTAGAAACATCAATTGCCAGGAAAAAGCTTCATTGGAAAAGTAAAAATGACAGTATATCCAAACAACTCGTAATAGCAACTCCGTAAACACACAAGGTGTGCATTATTAAGAATAAAATAAATGATCATATACAACTGCCTCCTGTCAGGGATATGCATACAACCTTTGTTATTTTCAATCCTGGAACCCAATTCCATTCATTACAGAGGCAGTGAGAGAAGAAGGCAGCGATAAAGGCCTCAGCCACCGCCAAGCTTTGTAAATTTGTATTTTCTTTCTTGAAATAGTATTTAAAAAATAACGATCTATAAAAGCTGGCTTCTATGAACACATTTACCCTCTCAATATAGTATAGCTAGAAATTACCATATGAAATTTTATAAACATGAAAAATATGATCATTATATTATATCTAGTTGCTTTCCTTCGGAAAATCGCCTAAATAATTTTTGCATGTATTGCTTTCTCTCCCATTATAATTCAAGTAGAAAGTAGAAAGAAAGAAAGCAAAATCTGGTTTTCATAAACCTATTTCTTTTTTTTCCCTCATTTCCTTCTTGGCTAACAAATGGCAAGACCTGAATACTCAACTTAAAGCTGTTATTACAACTTCCTACAATTTGTTGCATTAGCCAAACACCTTGCACTTTTCATTCCTTACTTTCTCACGGTATGAATTACATTCACTTTAGCATTTATAACAAATATCTTCACTAAAATATTACTCGGCCTCCCCAAGATCAAATCCTGGTATTGTCCTTGCTTCATTCTACAACCTAATCGATGTGTTGATTTCAAACATTAATTAAAATTCAGATCCAAATCACAGATTCACTTGTATATCCCAGAGAAAATTTTGGGCCACTCATTTTAGAAACATATTACCCAAAAACTGGAAAAAATTAAGAAAAACAGGGAGAAAAATGGCTTCTATACGAAAACCATGTGATATGTGCTAGATTTACATTTAAACTTAATATTCAACTCCAAGTCCAATTTTGATTAGCTTTTATCTTGCATTGCAGCAGTCAAATTCAAGCTATCCAATAGATATGGAAATGATTTTAGCTACAAGCAAAATAATCAAACACATGGGGCAGGAAATATTACATTTATGCTCGCATTGAGAACATTTTAATGCGTCAAATGAACTTGAAGCCTCGTTATCATTAACCAAATCCCCACATATCCAACAGGTGCAATTTGAGCAATACCAACTGCCAGCAGGAAGCTCCTGAAGTGAAATAATTGATATAAAAAGGAAAGAGACTAGTTTTGTCATGGCATCCATAACATGTAAATAATCTAATGGTAACAAAATCATATTACGAATAGCATAATGAAAAGTTACCAAAGTGAAAACAAAGATGATTATTCAATCAAGTTTTAAAAAGAGAAAAGAAAACAATTGAATTTCAAATTAAATCATACTCTAGAATGCCAGGAATGCAATTTGCACAGGCATTTAAAAAGTCACAAGTTCTACATATTGTGGAGCAAGACAAACAAATAATTATCATGCATTAGTGAAATCAACTTAATCGTCTCTAAGAACTTAAATAGATGCATATCAAGATCTAGGACAAGAACTAAATTTCAACAACATAGAGTAGAGGAAGAGACAGCAGTAAAGAGCTTCCGTGAAAATGAACGAAGAACAAACCTGGATAAACAAGCAAGCTTGATGAAAAGCAGAAGGGCAGTTATCACAGCATATCAACTCACCCCCGTCACCACAAATTCCACACGCATCATCATTTTTATCATCTTCATCAGTTTCCACAGTTCCCGTTCCAATCCCACTCTTCCTGCGCTTATATTCATCTGACCATGCTTGCAGCTGACATAAAGTGAAGGGCTTACCAGATTCCATGACAAGATTTAAACAGGGATGGTTTGGCTTGAAGCCAGCATGAAGCTTGAATTGGGAAATTGAGAACCCTTGGTTGCAGCACCTGCAGATAATTCCATTACTGGTTACTTGGCCATCTTTTATCACAGCGTCATTCTTCGGGTTCTGATACTGGATCACATCATTCAGAGATATGATACCAGCAACAATCAACCAGGACAAAACAGTTCTTGTCCCTTCCATGAACCACATGCCACTCTTGATCAGATCACCCCCCTTAACCAGTGTTTGGGGAAGCAACCTGCAACCTCCCTTTCGGTTCTTGAGCTTTGGCCCTGTTCTTAATTTGCGGGACTTTATTTTAGAATTAGATCTGGTGGTCTTTGGGCTGTAACCTTTGTTCTTTGTAATAGCTGAAACCAGTAAGTCATCATCGTTGATTCTGCATGCAACTTGTCTCTTTCGTCCATTTTTAGATCCGTAGCAATCCTGTTGAATCTTCTTAAACTTTGAGCCTTTTTTGGCAATCTGAAGCTGGCAACAGCCAACAGAAGAGGATGTTTTGTGACTTCCTTGAACTGTTGCATTTGCAAGAAACTGCTTCTGAGCTGCTTTTGACTCTAACTGGATGCTACCTGCATCAGTATCCAGCAATGCAGTCTTATTATCCAAAGTCATAGTCTGAATGTCACTTTCGAAGAGTGTAGCGAATCTCATTTCAGATATCTTTCTGGATTTCCTTTGTATCTTCTTTTTCAGTCGAACATCTGCACAAGAATAATCTGTTTTGATCTCCAAAGCTTTAATGCACTTCCCACCATAATCCTCACATTGCCCAGACTGCTGTGCGACCCCTGAAGATAAAAACTCATCTACAGAGGGATCAACATGAGGAAATGAACTATTCAAGTCGTCATAGTGAACCACACCATCATTTCTGCAGTTTGGACAGTCAACCAGAGATCCTTGCAAACGATTTTCCTCATTTTCAGTATTTTGGCTTTCATATTCATTCCAAGACAGCATTGATACGTTTTCCTCATTGGCCGTATCTACCCCATACATACCAACATTATCAGCGGTATAAATAGATAAACCCGTTAGACATTTAGTTGCACTGTCATTTGTCTGTTTACCACTTTTTGAGAAACTTCGATTGCCAGATTGCACATCACAGGAATGGTAGCTTCCCTCAGAAACTGTGAGTGCTCTTTTATAGGCCAGAGTTGCATCATCAAAGTGAACTGGCGAATCTCTTTGGTGACAACTGGTTCCAAAAATATGTGCATTTTCCAAGGCCAAAATAGGATAATTTTTTCCTCTCTTGTCAGCTAATAAACTCCGTGCTGCTTTAGCCACACCTCCCTTCCTCAATGAACCAATCTTTTTGTCAATAAATACAACTATGACAAAGGGATCCAAAAGGCACCATCGACGAACCAATGCAGTAGCAAGATCTGACTTATTCGTTTCTTTCTCCGGGTTTATCAAAGTATCAAACAGATCAGTGCAGAAGTGATTAATGTCAGTCCATTCCTTACTGTCATCTTCCGGCACCAAATTGTATCCATCGGCAAATAAAGTCTCACCACACACTCTCCAAACTTTGGAAAACACACGAAATAACCTCCCCCCAGGTGATCTATAAACTGTATTCATATATTTCCTACTAGGACTTTTATGCTTCTCAATAGCCCAGCCTGCTGCTGTGAGCAAGTGAAAAACATGCCTTTGAAGAAAAGATCGAGGATCCATCTTGGTATCTAGCTTGAAAGAAATATTAGATGTATCCAACCCATGTGAAATGGATCCATCAACTGTTTCCACAGCACATTGAGTATATCCAGATTTCACAGCAACAGTGATAGATGGGCTTGCAACTGTGAGCCTGGTGGCAGAACTCTCCTGGGAAATAGGAGAAGCAATACATTTACCTACAATTTCCTTCGCATCATGTCCATCCAAGAATGGCAATTTATGCTTTATAACATCCAGCTCACCCACATAACTACTGTCTACATATTGCTTTAACAGATGGCAACCAGATGTAACACTCTGATTGGACGATTCAACTAAATGAAGTGCAACAGTTTGACGAACAGAGTTTGTGGTTGGGCAAGATGTACCAGCAATAACTCCTTTCAATAAAGCTGTTGAAGTCAAAACCTGTCCAGATCCAAGTTTGACACAAGAAAGGTCATCGACTGAATACTTCATCCGCTTCAAATTCTGGTCATTCCCATCTACCGAAGATCTTTCCAGGAAACACCTTGACCCAGAAGCTCCTCCAGAGTTCTCATATGATTTATGAGAATCCTCAACATATAAATTTTTAGAAGATTGACTCGTTATCCATGAGTTTTGACTGTTCGAACATAATGGTATATCAGAGATCTTACTGTCATCACATTCGAAGTTAATGACTCCAGTAACAATATACCTCTTACTTGTGCCACCAAGATCATTCCTGAAGAAGACCTCTGAGAAAATACGGTGCTCATCACGAGAACCCTCAAAATCATTGTCACTCAAATCCTCAATAACAGCACTGAAGGACTTATCCATCAACTAATAGCAATCCCACTAGAACTACAGTTGACAACTTTGGTCCGCAAATAAATACTGACAAGGAAAAAAGGTCGACGGGTTAAATTTCATCTGCCGTCCATTTGGTGCAAGTACCAATTCCAAAGTAGGTCAAGATGCTTAAAATGAACAATCTTTTTTCTTTTAATACATCGTATGGATACTATAAATCCTGCAAATAAAGTGGGAAAACAGATGTGAAGATGCAAATATCACATTATATAAGCAAAATATTATGTAAGACTAAAGTCTTAAGCTAGTTACTAAAATCTTAACAATTACAAGGAAAACATTAATCCAAAAGATGAAGGATGGCCAGCACATGAGGCTTCCCACATTGTAATCTTTGGGAAAGATTCAATATGTACGCAGCCTTACCCTTGCTTTTTTTTTTTTTTTTTTTTTTTTTTTGCAAAGAGGCTGTTTCCGAGATTCGAATTTGTGACCTCCAGGTCACAATGGAGTAACCTTACAGTACACCAAGGCTCATCCTCTTAATCTAAAAGATGCAAATATGGAAAGGATCTCAGTAATCCTTTTTATGCATATAATCCGATTTAGGAAACGACTGGTAATTAGTTACTGGAGAGGGGCATTGTACAGCTATTAACTTCGGAACCAAGTGAGGAAGAGCAGGAAAGAGAGGAGAAAGCAAATTTACAAGAGAGAGATTCATGGAGTCAAGAACTAAGCTGCTCCAAGTGCATTTTTGTATAACAGAAAATAAGTGTTTGGGGAAGATCTAATGATGAAAACAAATTGACGAAAACTTTATGTAGCATGCATGGCATGCCACACACAATATGCTTCCTTCATCTTGTTTAAAACTATCTAGGGAATATCTAATCAAGAAAAATACATTGCCATAATTTTTGAAATCCTTTCTGAAAAAAGTATTAACAATGATATACTGAAAAGATAACCTCAAACGCCATTTCCTATCCAAAGATAACCTCAAACACCATTTCCTATCCAAAGACCTTGAAAGTAATCTGATAAATGACAACCGCTAATTACACTGCAAGTAACACTAGGATTCATAATATCACATGTGTAGTTGTAGCACAATACAAAACACGCATCATCATGAGACGTCATATAATCTATAATTTTGAATTTAAGATCTTTCAGCTGTAGCAGACGGATTTCCATATATGTTGGCATAAAAGATGAAAAAAATTCAAATAAGCATAAAACATTATTTCTTTAGCTTGGAAAATGTCCTAATTGACTGATTGCACTTATAAACAAGTGAAGCAGATCTGGCAATGAAAGATGCAATCTAAAAAACAAGTAAAATTCTATGGCCAGTCGTAGTTAATCGACCATCGTGCTTTGAGGAAGCCACAGGTCATCAAGAGGACTCACCTTTGCATTTGGCGAGAGAAATGGCCTCCTGTAGCAAACTTTTATGCGCAGATCACAGGCATGACTGACTGTAGCACCGTCTCAGGACAAAACTGCATCTTTCTAACTCACTTGACCACTCAATATCTGCTTGTGGAAAGTTTTCTGAGCTTCACCTGCCAATATCTATGCATTATCTGCAGACTGGTTGAGAAAAAAGAAAATCATCAGAGGGCTGAGACAAAAATATTTTCTTCAAATAAAGTGGAGCTTAATTTCATACTAAATGGAAGTGAAGATCCATAACAAAATTTCACTTTCACACAAAACCAAGAATATTAGATATTACTCAATACACTTTATTCAAGCAGTTTATCTTCCTCTTCCCTTTGCAAGCCATATCTATCAACCTACAAAAACTAGTAGATGGAGCAGATATCATTTTGCTAATCAGGAAAGAGGATGGTAATTTTTAGCATTTCTTTTGCATTAAGATTGAGAATTAATCATAAATGGTAATCAAACAAAAAGACCCCACAGCATGTTAAAATTTAGCGATACAATGCTGCAAACAATACATAGAATGCAATTTTAGAAAATTTCTTTGAAATGATGCTGAAGGTGATTAAAAAAGATCAAGTATCCAATAGTTGTCAGGCTTATTCAGGTTTGCTACTCTTTCACTAATATTCGGAACTACATCACGTATCCAATAGTACTGATGATCAATATAAATTTCTCATATGTGGTGGGTAACGCTTCGTCGGTTGAATTGTATATCTCACAGGAAGCAAAACAACATGTGATGTATGACTCTTGATTACTGAAAGTAAATATAGAAAAAACCAGACATCCAAATCAACATTTCCAAACGGAATTTTTGCCAATTAACACACATTAAGCCACAATAACTAGCTATCTTAACATACACAACCTTTCTCCTTGAGATTGCACACACTATATAAGTCCACTCCTGAAACTATCTTCTATTGTGCTTGAACTGCAACATAAAAGATTGTAAGATTATGGAGCAGTTTTTTATAAGCTAATACAGTATATATAATGGAGACCAATTTTTATCATGCTTTGATAAAAATGTGGCAATATTCCTTCATAAACAATAGAATTTATTACAAGCACAAAGTTCTACGACAGTAGCGCACAATTGAATACAAGAGAAACACCCAATTCTAGAAAAGAATGCCATAACTACGAAAAAATAAAATAAAAAATAAAAAAAATGGAGGAATACTAGGAAGTATTCCCCAAAGATGGATTGCCTCAATTTTTCTGATGATCTATTATTTTTCTCTTATCTTTCTGACATTTGATGCATAATACACGAAGCGGAAAACTTAAGTTTTATTATTAGCCAAAATTGTAACAACCAAGCGACGAGTGTAGTCGTACACACCATTAAATGAAGAACTTAATTAAAAAAACATCAAAATGTGATGAAAATTATTAGACAATAATGTGATTATCATAAATTTTAAGTGACATGAAATTAGTTAACCGATAGACTTATCTTATTTTCAAAAATCCCCATTTTCATGGCTTAGCAGTGGAAGTAAGATCCCCGTGTAAGCAGTTCAATCTAATACAAAGCAACCAGCTTACCAGATTCCATTTTTATTAAATTAGTATATTTTCCTACTTATCCTGCCATAGCTGCACTTTAATGGAAGAATGGAGCTCACCAAGTATAGAAATACTTGAAAGTTTCAGAAAGGCTTACGTCCCCCTGTTTTAAAACCACCATGTCCCTTCAGCACTAGTCCATGCAAAAATGCAAGAATAGGAAAATGGCTTATACAAAGTATTCTTCTACAATGCTCTAAAGAGTAGACCACGGGAAACCCGCCTCAGCTGAAATCCCCTGTTTTAAAACCACCATGTCCCTTCAGCACTAGTCCATGCAAAAATGCAAGAATAGGAAAATGGCTTATACAAAGTATTCTTCTACAATGCTCTAAAGAGTAGACCACGGGAAACCCGCCTCAGCTGAAATCCCCTGTTTTAAAACACTATATTAGTCATTATCTCACTACATCAATCCAAACTTAAAAACAAACAACTTAACACAGTGAGGAAAATCGGGGAAATGGCTTTTTGTCCTGAGCTATTATCCAAATAGCATGCACGATAAATTAGACAACATGAAACCCTCCTCAACTTGCATGAAATATGAAACTTTCTGACATGGCTTCCTCAACAAAACACAATATACCTTCACTGCTTTATCCCACATCCCCCAAACATAAATGAATATCTGATACATAGAAGTTAATGCAAATCTCCTAAGTCCTAAATGAAGAAATCCAAAATGCGTGAATTAAATTTTAGAAAATGCTAAACCTGGTAGCATATAATTTTAATCTGGCGATATATCGTTTTACAGTTACAAAAATGTTAGCAGATTAAATAACAATCAGAAATGTTGATACACAGACATACCCAAAATTTCTCCACAAACAAATAGCATAAACTGTCCAGGCATTCAATCAAAAGAGCATGAAATCACAAAAACAACAAACTAAACAAACAAAAAACTAATAAAACCCATGAACATATCACAGCAATCCATCAAACCCATCTCTAAACACGTTTGATAAATCAAAAACAAAAACAACACCAACCCAGAAACCAAAAACTCACAAAAATCAAAACCCATGAACCCATATCCAAAATATCACATAAAAACTAAAATTCAACATACAAATAAACCAAAATTACAATAAATACTTTAAGAAAAAAAAATTGAGCTCTTGCAACGCATGGTAACATGAAAAACGGGATCAGTGAAAAATGTTAATTGAAATAGGGTTTGACAAGCTTAATGGGGTTGGTTAGGGTTCCTTTTTCTTCTTTTGCGGCTTCATATAACCCGAAATTTACATTTACAAACTACTCTCTCTTTCGATCTACATCTCATGTCATGTACATTTACAAATTCTCTCACCTGACCTCAACTCAAGCTCATTACTTAAGTTTAGTTATTGTGAGTGTGACTGCGGTTTCTTAATTCAGTTCACGCTTCGATTTCTCTTTTGCATAAACCCCCTGAAACGTAGTTTATTTATTAATCTATTAATCTATTATTTATATTTCATAACAAGATTATGTTGTATTTCCGCTTAAATGTGTACTTTCATTCCAGGGCAGTCTCAAATATAGCCTAATGTAAATAATATGGTACATCATTTTATATTTATAATTTTAATTTATCTCATATTATTTACGGATAATACTTAACATAATCTCTCCTTATAATAAAGAGTAATTTTTGTAAAATTTTATTCATTGAGAAATAATGAAAAAGACTTGCAACTTTACAAGATATTTTATTCTCTTTTATTTATCTTTTATTTTATAACACATTATCATCACATTCAATTTCTATTTAACTTTTATTTTACATAAAAAAAAACAAAAAAACAAAAGACAGTGATTAATAAACATGATCAATTGCAATGGTTGAGAGCTGAGCCATGTGGCTCATGCGAGGGCTTGCTCTTCGTGGCTCTTTGCAAAGGCCATCGTGTAAGGCTTCCATTAGTATAAATAAATCACAACTTGAAATTTTGAATTTCAATCTTAAAATTAGAATCTGTAGTTCTAATTCACTATGTTATTCTTTTATTTATTATGTTATTAGTTTAACACCTTAATTGTTTTTATGAATATGCTATGTGATTGTCATTAATTTGAATCATCCACATTTATTTTAGTTTCTTTCATTATTATGATTAACTATAAAAGATAAATTAGAACTTGAAGTTCTAAACTCATTAATTAATTGTTAAATTAGAACCTACAGTTCTAGATCTACAAAACAATTATAATATGAAGTTCTATAATTACATTATAATTATAGAACCTGAAGTGCTAAATTTCCAATATCATATTTATGAACTTGAAGTTCTAAATATAGAGTTTGACAAGCTTAATGGGGTTGGTTGGTTAGGGAACATTGAAAATGTTAAGTCTTATAAACTTTAAAATTCCCGCACTCGAAGTTTCTAGAAAAAACAATCTCTCATGGGTTTTGGATGTCAAAATGCACCTGCAAGTTATGGCTCTGGAATAGAGATGGCAATTTCGCCCATAAATCCGCAAACCCGCAAAAATCCGTCCGCAATGGATAGGATTTGGTAAATATTTAAGCGGATTTGGTAAATTAAAACAAAACTCACTGCGGATTTGGTACGGGTTTGGTAATTAAGTAAAATTCACGGATACCCGCGGCGGGTATTCGCTATCTGTAAATTTAAATTTTTTGTTTTATATTTTTTTAGGAAAAGAAAATCAACTCATATAAAACGACTCGCATTCTATAGTTAACTTTGTCACTTTTTTTGAATTGTTTATGGTCTTGTATTGGTTTAATTTGTAGTTAATTTTTTTGGACAATTTTATCATTTTTTTTAATTGCTTTTGCTTAGGGGTGAGCATCGGTTCCGGGTAGAACCGGAATCGGTTAGAACCGGACCAATTTTCCGGGTTTGGAACCGGAATCGGTTGTAATCGGGTAGGTTCCGGTTCCAAATATGAAGGAACCGATTTTATCCGGGTAGGTTCCGGTTCCAAAATAGTCGGAACCGGAACCGGACCATGGAACCTGTTTATATGAACATAAATTTTAAACATTTGGCGTTCATTATTTAATTGTACAAATTTTAAAGAGTCGCAGTTCATATAATAATATTTTAGTGCTTCTATCAAGTATTTATAGAATGTATGTGTGTTTGTGTTAAACAGAGACGCTTAAAATTAGAAAATGAGCCAATTGCAAACAGAAAGCTGCTATAATTTAAAACTACCACAACTAGGGGACAAATAATCAATCAATAAATAAAATTTTCCTTTACTCCATTTTGTTTTGCCACAATTTCGTTTTAACAAAAAAAACATCTTCTTAATCTAATTCGAAATATTCCAGCACAGCAGAATTCGACTCTAAAATTATATGTATTTATTTTTTATCTTTTCATTTTCCTTCCATTTTTCCGAGCAACATAAGTATAATGAAAATCTATATATAACTAATGATATCAATAATCAAATATTTTGAAAGAAAATAGTAGGCTATTGTATAACCTTTCGTTCTTGAGCTTCCGCACTCCGATTTGGTCCTTGTTTTTTCCTACGTACTCGTATCGGAATGTAGTTTTCATTAAAATATTTTAAAATAGGGTAATTCGGAACCGGACCGGAACCAAATTGGAACCGAATAATAGGGTACCCTGTTTAATTGGGTAGGTTCCGGTTCCACTTAGTGCAGAACCGAATTTTTCCGGGTAGGTTCCGGTTTTATGAGGAACCGAAACCGGTTTTGCTCACCCCTACTTTTGCTCTAATATCCTGTTTAATATTTGCGACTTCATATTGACTTCAAACTAAATTTCACTGACATGTGAAAAATTATAGATTGTTTAATATTCTGTTTAATTTGGTTTTCATATTATAGATGGAGAATATTTTATCACGAGAAATTTTTTTATATAATATTTTAAAAACGCGTAAAAAATCCGCCGAGTACCAATGCGGGTTTGGTAATTTATTTTTATATGCAGGTGCAGATTTGGTAATGAAAATTATAATTCGCGGCGGATATGGTGCGGGTTGTAGGAAACGTTTTCCTTGCGCAGCGAAAACGGTTGAGGCACACGGATCAGACTTGAAAAATTTGTTTGCCCTTCCCTTGAATTGGCCGAATGTTATTGCCACCACCACTGACATTTTGCTTCATTTTTAGACAAAATTCTAGCCCCGGAACAGTCCCGAATAGACGGACAAAAACTGGACTGTTTTGGACTCGATTTGCGCCCACCACACTGCATAAACAACCCCTGAAATGCGTGGACAGCAGTTGTGTTTTGGTTCTGATTTTCACTTGAAAACAGCCCCAACATAGCCCCAAAACATCACAAAATGTTCTAAAAACAACTGGATTAAAACGAAACGAAACCGAGTTCTGTTTCACCAAGTAAATGGGCGACAATGAGCAAAAATAATGCTCACTGCCGTGAGCAATAAGAAATAGATAAAGATGAAATTAATTATACAATTTTGCTTCAACGTGAACAATAACTAGGAAATTATCTTAAAGATTCTTTCCAAAATAAAATTAGGATACTTAATCAAATTAATAATCCTAATTAAATAAAGACTTCTCTATTTAATCTTAAATATGACTCTAATTAATTTGGATGCTAGCCCACTAAATTAAAGCCCAATAAATTAAATATTATTTTGGCACATTAATTAATTAACTATTAATTAATTAATTTAACTTACTTAATTTTAATTAACAATTAATTAAAATTACATTTAATTTATTTAATATAAATATCAAATATTTAATTAAACAATTAAATCTTATTTTATATTTCGAATTTATTAATCAATTTAATATTTTCGAAATATTCTGAATATCCTAATCCAATTAGAAAATGCCAAAATAATCATTTATTAACTTTTAATAAATATCATCGAGTTTGTAACATAGACGAGAACTATATTGTGCGACCGTCCTAGGTTCATTATCGAGTAGCAGTAGAATAATATGAACTCTTTAATATTTCATCTCTATGATATTCCATAGACCATGGGTAATCGCCTAGCAGCAAACCATGACCCATAGTCGATGAATGAAGTGGGAAAACATATGAATCTGTTAGAATACACTTCGAGCATGTCATCTCATTCCTTCCGATATTTATTTTTCTTATCGAGTCTGGGATCATGGAAAGGTAAAATCCTTATACTCCATATATCTTTAAACTTTATCTTGTGGATTTGATATCTCTAAGATATTGAATGCTTTGGCCAAAGACTTATATTCACACACCAATCAATTCTTAGAGATTCTTGGCATGTCTATGACACTAACACACACACCCCAAAACTTAAAACTTGCATTGTCCTCAATGTAAGATAAATATAAAGAAACAAGAGTGGGGAACAACACTACCGTGCATGGAGTTGATCAGGCTCCCGCTGGTAAGACTTTGGTTGCGTGGGTTGGGTGGGTTGCGCTGACACCTGCATAAATACTCATGCAAATAATAAACAAGTAATAAACACACAATAAAATAATACTAAAGTAAAGAAAATAAAAAATAAACAAATGCAAGGGTTTCCTCCCCGCTAGCGCTAAGTTTAACGTCTTCAGCCAGATACAATCACCTAAATAGTCATGGTGGCTTCCATTTGTGAGTAAGACATGAAAAAGAATTTTTGGCTAGCTGTGGCTGTTTATCCATGGATCCCCCAGGGTCTACTAATAGTTGAAATTTTAGGCTGCACATATGGCAAAATCGGCTCGACCTCATTTTTAACTTTCCAAGGATCATCTTCAAGTGAGCACTAACTCTTCTTTTCCTTTTTTATGGTTCTTTGGGATCAGTTCCAATTCGGGAGGGTTAGAATCATATTGTATGGAGGCTATTTTAGATACGACTGTGTCTATCAGGTATGTATGATGACACTCATCATCATCTTGTGGTTGTTCCCCGACGTGAAAAATATTCACTTCCAATGTCATGTTCCCAAATGATAACTTCATGAGACCATTCCTGCAATTAATAAGGGAATTAACTGTAGCAAGGAAAGGTCTACCTAAGCTTAGTGGAATTTTTTACTCAGTTTTAACCACAGACTGTGTATCTAAAATCAGAAAATCAATAGAGTAGTAGAATTTATTGATTTGTAGTAAAATATCATCAAATACTCCCCGCGGTGTTCTGATAGAGCGATCAGCTAACTGTAAAACCACAGATGTAGGCTTAATCTCTCCAAGTCCTAACTGCATATAGATAGAATATGGCATAAGATTAACATTAGCACATAAATCTAATAAAGTCTGACCGAACTCATATGTGCCATTGTGGCAAGCAATAGTGGGGCATCCCAGATCTTTGTATTTTGGTGGAGCCTTCTGGTCAATTATTGCACTTGCTTGCTCTGTCAGGAATGCATTCTTCTTTACAAGATGTTTTCTCTTCATGGTGCATAGATCCTTCAAAACCTTTGAATATGTGGGAACCTGTTTGATCACATGTAACAAATGAATGTTAATATATACTTACTTTAAATATTTTAGGATCTCACAAGTAGGGTCTGTAGCTCTCGTAGTAGGCCTAAGAGCTTGAGGGATAGGTACTCGAACTGGGCTCTGAACCACTTGTTCTTCGTGAAGAATATCTGCATTACTACCTGTGGCATCACCTTTAGTGTTGGAAGTGTCCTGCACATTTATCTCTTTACCGCTCTGAGTGGTTATGGCATTAAGATCCTTTACATTGGATGCATCATTGTCAGCCTATGCCATGTGTTGTTGATGAGTGGTATTTATATCACTATTTCCCACTCATTTACATAATATTTTGTATAGTTTCTTGAGTTTTATGAACGTTTTGATGTGTTTTATTGTTATTTTGCAGATAAATAAAGTTTGGACAGCACTGGAGGCAATTTGGGGCAAAACCGGACAAAAATGCGTCAACAGGGTTATTTTCGTCTTCTGCGAGTCGCGACGCTGAATCACAGCGCGCCGCGACTCCCAGCGTGAGCCGGATTTGCTAACATGCGCCTGGTCAACGGTCAACCATTTGAAGAAGTTTTGACTTTGCTAAAATGCGCCGTGCCACGTGTCACCATCACAGCCGATCTGCTAAAATGCGCCGTGCACGTGTCATCATCATATGCTGCCGACACTCAGACTTGACACGTGTCGCCTCGTCATCAGCCACGTCAGCAGGTCAACCGAGTCAACTTGCCACGTCAGCCTCAGCCAATCAGAGCATGACACGTGTCGCAATCCTATTGTGCCGACAAATGCAACACACGCCTACGCCACGTCAGCGCCACGTCATCGCCACGTCATCGATGACGTCATCACAATAATTGAGAATTAGCCGCCTTGACACGTGTCGCGTGAACAGTCAGCCGCCTTGCTACGTGTCGCCGTATCATTGTGCCACGTCGACAAATTGCGCGTCGCGACGCGCTGCTCCTTGGCGTCGCGACGCGCGAACAGTGCCCAAACAGTGAAAATTTTTACTATAAATAGAGGCCGAATTTTCAGTTTTTAACACACTTCTCTCTCTCTTAATTTCTCTCTCTAGAGAGAGTTTCTCTCTCTAGAATTTTTATTTTTTTATTTTTGTTTTTTAATTTTTAGTTTTGTAAATAATTTTAATTACTTGTTGTAATAATAGTAATTTAATTTTTACTTTTTACTTTTTACAGTTTTTACTATTCACCATAATGTTGTAACTTTTTCAGCTAAGGTGAAAGGTAATTCTTTTTCTGTTACTATTTAGATTAATCTCCCTTAAAAATAATATATTAACTATTTAAAATATTGACTTAATAAGGGATACCGCTATATTGGTCGGTTGGTAATTTAATTTTAATCTGGTTTAAACCTGACTAATCACGGATACCGCCAGACTGGTCGGTTGGTAAATTTATTTTTGGTTCCGCCTTAATGGCTGGTTGGACTTAATTTGACTTAATCAAGATACCGCCAGAATGGTCGGTTGGTAATATTATCACAAGTTTATATATTATTTTATGGGAGATATCTAAATTAGTAGTAGTAAAAGTAATTCCTTTTACCTTAGCATTTTATTTATTTTATTTTTCAGCTTTTTACTTTATGTCTTTTACTTTTATGTTTTTACTAGTCCTAGTTATGTGTTAGTTAATTAGGGGTTGTGATGACTTTTAATATCACCGGTTTATAAGGGGTTATTTTATAGTTTAGGTAATTTAAAGATTTATTTATTAAGTCTTAAGCTTAATGCTTCTTGTTGTCTGATCACCAATAAGATTGATATGGTAAATCTAAAATGAACTAGACATAGGGATTTTAGGTTTCAGCCTTAGACTTAATAGCCCACGATCTTCCTTGAGGATAGATAACCCTTTAATAGATTTCCTTACAGGATAGGAATATACCTGTCGGGCGGGGGTAGCCATAATTGGAACTTAACCTTAATGAATCCAGATAAATTGGTTGACATAGACATATGGTTCAATTGGGTTATACTGGGTATTTGTGTCTGACCATCGACAGAGGCTTACACATAATTGAGTGTTCCAGGTTAGTAAATCGATTTATTACACAAACATAAAATAATCACTTCATCTTTTAAATGATATTAGATTGATTCACAACCTTAGATCTTTGTGTCTTTTATTTTCCTTAGTATTTTCTTTTATCTTTTTATTTATTTATTTAGCAAATCTACAATCAACCAAATCAATCAAGCAATCAATTCTATTCTCCCTTTAATTAGATATTTGTAAATAAATAGATTCAATAATTAATAACAACATTAGGAATTAAGTCCTCGTGGGATCGATATTTTTATACTACTTGAACGATACGTGCGCTTGCGTTATACGTGTGTGTTTACGCCGGTCAGTTGTCCTCGCGGATTTGGTTGTGTCTGAGATGGGAATTTTCCTAACTCCTGCACACTTAACATGTTAGTTAATTAGATACTTGACTCTTTATCTCCTTATTTTCTTCAACCACTTGAGCTATTAATAACTCAAACATTTGAATAGTTTGTTATGGGCCTCTATAAATGCTTGCAAGGTGTCTTCTAAAGAATTTATAGGAATGGTAGGTGTGGGATACTGTGGAACACTATAACCTCTAGGCTGTGGTGTTTGAGTGGGCTGTTGAGACTCATGTTTCCAACTAAAATTTGGGTGGTTCCTCCAACTTCCAGATAAACTTTGGGTGGTTCCTCCAACTTCTAGAAAAAAATTTGGGTGGTTCCTCCAACTCTGTTCTTTCAAAGATTTGACTACGTCTAGACAATCATCACCATGTCCTTCTTCTCGTGGAGCACTTGTGCTAACGCCCGTAGCTTCAGTCTCTAAGGCACTTACCCTGGTCATCAGGGTTTCGAGTACCTTGACAGTTTGCCTGAAGTTTTCGACATCCGAAGTTTTCTTTGTTAGCATTGTGATGTAGCCATCAATATCTACTCGCTTTTTCTTGACAGCATCCAAGCGAATTTTTGTAGATGATTTCAAAGCCATTTTAAAATTCAATCTTTGAACTACGCTCTGATACTAAATGTCATGGGCCAAACTTTGGGGTCGCCAAGTTGGGTTCGTGCGGCACTTGTTAACGTTGCGTCTAACAAGTCAGCCTAGAATTAAGTCTGCAAGGACAAGCTTCTAGTTAGCCATTGGCATAAGGTAAGCATTATTATGAGATAGAGTTTAGCATACAACGACAAGCACACATTCATATGGCACGAGGCAAGAAAGCATATATTAGACATATTGCATAATCATTCAAGCATCACATTTGGACAAAGTAATGAGACATCAAAGATAATACATTTCCTTAAATAAGCCAACTAAGGGCGAAAGAGTACACAACTTAAGCCCATAATATGCTGGTGGCCAAGGCCCTTCTAAGGTGCCCGGGTCACCCCCCCCCAAAGAGGTTTTAAAGACATTACACAAGTGGCACTAGGAAACACACATGATGGTTGAGTTGTCACCCCCCGAAAATAGAAAATAAAATAAAATAAGGAAAATACAAAAGTGCACACTAGCACCACAACACAAGAGGCCATAGGCAAGACATTGGCCTTGGACAAGCTTAAAGCGTAGGTGCGTTACACAGGGCATGACTTCTAAATGAAGCTAAAACTTTCTTGGAGCAAATGGCTGTGAAGCTTGATGTGCTAGTTTGGCAAGCCTTGTTTGGTGTTTGCAGCATTCACAGTGACTTTGCCGTAGGATAATTCGTTGTTGGGAGTAAGAAGCTGATGTGGGTTCATATAGAAAGAAAGATATTACAATTCATGGTGGCAGCATTACCATGTGTTTTGGTCGTAATCCCATTGGATGTAGTTCACATTCTAATTTTTTTTTTTGCACACACTAGTGACGTGTAAATTCTACATCATGTTGTAGTTTATATTGAGAAAAAAAAATATCCAGGCTGCCATAATTGTCTTACAGGCGTTGTTAAGGTCTATAGTCGCTCTTAGTAATCAATCTTGCTTACAGAATTACTGTTCTATACTCTTGCATAGCTCTTGAAATGGCTTGCATGGTCTATTTCATGAATGCTTATTGATTAACATCCTCTGTCACGATTTTATGACCTTGAGGACAAGGTCCATTTGATAGGGAAAGCAATATTACACATCAAGATTATAGTTTAGTTAGTTACAATTAGTTAGAAAAGATTAGTAAAGTTAGTTAGTGGTTAGTTATTTTTGTAAGTCATCACTTGGTGATATAGCTTGTATGAGGTAGCCATTAATAAATAGTAATCATTTTCAAAAAATTAGCTCTCAAAGGCTTTGGCGTGTTTCATTAGCTTTCACTCGAATTATTAGCTAATAATTGGAGATTTGTAGTTTTGTCTCGAATTAAACCTTTCACAATTCTTTTGGGTATGGATTTTAAAAAAAAAAAAAAACTCTCCTTCAAACCACCTGACTCGGGCTTAAACCGAGGGGGTAAAACATTTGGCTATCCCAAGATCTTACAAGAAATACACACATGACTCGAACCCAGAACCCGACAACCAAATCCTAAGCCTTTTACCACCAAGCAACACCCTTTAGGGACTTGTGTATGGACTTGCCCCAATGTTGTTCCAAATTAATTCGATTCTATTTTAATATTATTTAATAATTATATGAAAAATAAACAAGTAGTTTATCTAATCAAGTGACTTACTATAGGTAATCTTTGATCACAAACGCTTGCTTGGGTAGCATAGTTAATATTTGTGCAGTCATATTTTCTTCTCCAACTCAAATTGTTGTTCGGGAACCTACAATTGACATAAATAAATAAATAAATGGCAAAGATAATAAAAATTCAAAAACTATTCAGAACATGAATTTGGACTCCAGGTGTAGATATTATATTTTTATGCATAGCCCCAATGATGAGTTTTGTACAGGGGCACTACTTGAAAATTTGGAAAGTTACAGTGTCAAATGTCGGAAGGGATAGAAACTCTAGAGAATTCAGAAAGTAGTATGGGATGTCCGGCCAGGCCTCTAACATCCAGTAGGACATCACCTATGTCCGGCCAGACCTCTCTCAAACATAAACAGCCACCCGCGCATCCCCTATGTCCGACCAAACCTCCATGAGTCGGTCGAATATATATTTGAAATCCTAAATCTGACTGGACATGTATCGAGCTGTGGTTATCCAGTCAAGTAGTTTGATTAAACCAAATAGCTAAGCGATTTACTTCATGATTTATTTTTATTATTAAATGTGTTATTATCCTGTCAATCTACTGCCTATAAAAGGCCGATTCATTTACGAATTGGAAACAATAAAAAGAGTAAAAGAACGAGAGGAAGAAAAAGAGAAAGCTGAGGGTGAAAAAGAGATAATAGTGAGAACAAAATTGAAAACAGTAAAAGACCAAAACACCGAGAGTAAAACAGAGAATTCCTGAAATTTCTACTCTTCTAGCACGCGACTCGGCAAGCTAACCAATTTTCAAAGGCGTTTTACGAGCCAAACATACTTAAGGTATTGTTGGAGTTCTACGGTCCCAAGGATCGAATAACAAGCATAAAATAAACATGCGAATACATCACGGAGTTGCGGAATACTCACAATGATCGGTTGAACGACGTGTTGGACAACAAAAATCGTTCTACCCTCCTCCATGAAGCTCGACAGTGGACTGGTTTTGATGTCCTCCAAATTCGGATTTGTCCTCCAAGAAATCTTCAAGCTCCAAGCTTACAAAATGGATTCCAAGCTCACGAAATTACTTCCCTATCACCTTAGGATAACTCAATGTGTGTGCTAGCACCTTGATTTTGCAACAAAATCACTATTTGCCTCTCTATAACTCATGGTTTTACTGAAACCAGTGAAGAGAAAACAGAAGCAGTGGGCGAGAGAGAGAAGAAAAAAGGTGAAGAGAGAGTTGTGTGGTTGTTGGCTTAAAAGTGTATCTAATACACTTTATCAATTTCCAAAATTAATTTACCATTTATTTGATTTCAAAAAGTCAAATGATTTATGCCAACCACTTCCATCATCTCACATCAATCAATGAATAGTGATTGGTGTCAATCAATCAAGCGAAAGACATTTATCACTTGATTGACGAATGATGTGACGCTAGATGCGACTAGTGATTTGACGCTTGATTTGACTTGCGTGCCGTACTCGAATTCAAAACGCAAATGGGCTCGCAAACAATCCCAGGCTCGGGTTCACTAATTCCAAATTAACGAATTTTCCGTTGCGACGTAATTAAATCTAATTTAATTAAATAATCATGCCTAGCATAATTAATATTCATGTCGCTAACGAATTAATTCTAAATTAACTCGTTCGCCCGAATTAAAATCTAATTTTAATTCCGCGTCGAAATCCGATTTCGTATAATATATCAAATATATTATTTTATCGATTAATTCCAAATTAATCATTTTCTCTCTTTAATTGATATTTTATCCCAGATAAAATATCTCCGCAATTAATCCCAGATTAATTTTCTCTCTCTTCTAATTAATCCCAATTAATAAAAGTGCGAGTCATACATCATCGGTGAATCTTCGGGAAGCGACCCATGAGATCCCCGGATATGTTGGCAGTAAATCGGGTCGTCAGACTATCCGAACACGTAAGTACCTAGTACTACGTTTATACCGATTCACAAGACAAGGTTGGCTTCTAACAAAGCGCCATGCCTACCCAATTCTCCAGAAATATCCTTACAGGAATATAAGATCTATATCAGGCGTAATATACGTAGTATTGTGTATGTCGATCCAGTATCGAATGATCATGTGCTAGGCCTAGGGCTGGAATT
This sequence comes from Zanthoxylum bungeanum, assembly GCA_019454045.1. NCBI lineage: Eukaryota > Viridiplantae > Streptophyta > Magnoliopsida > Sapindales > Rutaceae > Zanthoxylum > Zanthoxylum bungeanum. The sequence continues at coordinate 29,551 of SKCR01031799.1, forward strand.
GTGTCTGCCCCATACGAAGTACATGTCGGATGTCTGGTAACTAGTCTCTATAATCGGATAACTATGACCTAGTCATATTATCCCGATGACTGCAGTACTTAAGAGAACTAGTCTCGTATCCTACGTGACTATCATCTCCATATGACTGGAGTGACATTTTCGTCTTGACATCACACCCAACACACTACGATTCTCGATATACCCAAAAGAGGCATACACAGAAACCGGTTAAGGCCCTGGACGACCAAAACCAAAGTATATTGATTGTCGCAAGTATTAGCGGTGCAAGTCTCAGGTTAAGACCAAATACACATACCCTAATTTCGGACTTCCATAGACACAAAGTCATACTACCAATGGAATTCCGAGGGGGTCTATCCAGAGCGAAGCTGTTTCCCATACCATCGGTAAAACACAACCTCCTATTACACTTGCATGAGTATCTTATACCCAAAGATATGAGAACTATGTCGTCATGCCCTCACAACGTGCACAAGTATAATACTAGTCTTTTACGCATTTATCGATGTCCAATCTCGATAATACTCTGACTAGGGATATTTAATGATTTATCCTTCGTGGACTGATACTGTGTCATATCATTCTCAATCCAGGAACAAATCATAAGGACCTCCTATCATTTATATATCTTGGTGATCTAATCACAAATGATAAGAGAGCAATCTCCTTTGTCACATAGTTAATTTGTACAAATAGTGACGCTATGGGTCATAATTGTCCAACAATCTCCCACTTGGCCTATAGCCAGTCACTCGAGTGTCTGACACCCGAACTATGTACGGTTGGCTCAAACTGCTGAGGAAAGGCTTTCGTCAGCGGATTTGCATTATTATCGTCTGATGCGATTTATACGATCATCACATCGCCACGATGTATAATCCCAACGAATCAGATGAATATCGAAGTATGTATCTGGATCGTTGATGAGACCATGAATTCTTTAGCATATGCTGTAGCCTAGCTCAACTGCTAATAAAATTATGTCTAATCTAATTAGATTTGTTATCTACCCAGAAGGCTTCTATTGCTGCCTCAGCTGCAGCAATAATCCGCATTTGTTGTTTATTTGGTAACAGTGTCTTGCTTGGAAGATTTCCAGCTCACTGTTCCGTTATTCAAACTTTATAGTACCGTTTGCGACTTATAGTCGTTTTTATCGGTTTAGGAAACTTGCAGTAGTGATCCCAGTCACTTCAAGTTCTCATTCTCCATAGTTTAAGACAGCATCATTAGTTCTCTAAGATACTAAATGATGTTCTTAACATCAATCCAGTGACTATCACTTGGATTGGCCTGTTTGTGAATCCATATGCTCAAAGCGTATGAGACACCAGGTCGCGTACATTTTTCAATGTACGATTTCTCGGAGAGTATTTATGAAAGCCAAGCTTTCACCAATTTTATTATGGGAATGTCATTTTCAAGAAATGACATACTATCATTATTTATAGGACAGCCACTGTCAGTGCGCTCCCACTAAACCTCTTATATACACAAGAATCATTTCGTTTTGAATTAAATCATAGACCATTATGATTACATCAAAACGATAATTCTAAGAACCTAATGCTTGCTTCAATCCAAACATGGATCGATTAACCTGCAAACCTTGTTTGCTAGTTTTGGTACGACAAAACCGACAGGATGTTGTAAACATCCTCCAAAAGGTTTCCTTTTCAGGAAAGCGATTTTCCCATTAAGCTGACATATTTCATAAATGAAACATGCAGCATTAGCAAGCATTATCCAAATGGATTTACCATGGCAACAGGTAAAAGTTTCGTTGTAATCAACACAATGTTGATAACGATACCTTTCCGCTAAAAGCCTAGCTTTATACGTCGGTATGTTGTCATCCATGTATGTCTTCCTTGAAGACTTATATAGTACCAATACGCACAATGCCTTGCGGTACATCAACTAGTATCCAAACTTGGTTGATATACATGGAATCCATTTCGGATGTCATGGCACTTTGCCATGATAGGGAGTCGATACATTGTATCACTTCCCCATACGTAGTCAGTTGTATATATCTCAATAAGATTGACATCTTTATGAGGTGAGATCAGAAACCCATACCCCAGGTTGTTTTCTGACTCTCTCCGACATACGCGGTTCTTGTGTATACGAAGATTACTGGTATAGTTTCATCCTTGATGAACTATTCATGTTCTATTAAGATTCGGTGCCATGAATAGTATTACTCCGATTTTCATCGAGTTTTACTATCCTCCCACTTACCACTGTATATAGGTATTCCTCTTAGGAAAATCGCATGGTGAGCAACAATTAAATTGTTCCTTGTGAGTTGTATAAGTACTATACTCTGGTATTCATAGGATAACATACAATTGGCACTTATCCAATTTGGGTTTTAGTTTGGTATAATCCAAACATATGCCTAGCATACCCAAATTATCAGGAATGAGAAACCCGGTTTCTTTCCTGTTCATATCTAATATGAAATCAGTCTAACAATTTTTATGGAACCTTATTATAAATAAGTTATGCACTGTTAATGCTTATTCGTTGAAGGAAATGGTAGCTTAGAGCGACTCATGATTAACCTTATCATGTCCAACAAAATTCGGTTAGTCACTGTTCGGACACATCGTCAAGATGACGTGTTCCGGGAGGAGTCCTCTTTGAAAGAATATTTTACTCTTTCAAATATATTAGAAACTTATTGCCTAAGTATTTTCCATTACGGTCTTAGCGTGACGGTTTAATACTTCAGCCGATCTGTTTGTCTATTTCGTGTCGAAAACTTTAAAAGTTTCCGATTTGTGTTTCAAAGAAACACATACCATAACATGATGCCACATCCGTAAAGGTCACAAAATATTCATATCCACATCTAGCCTAGCTAAACATGGGCCCACTTGCTTCACTATGAACTAGGGCTAACAGATCGGTGGCACTTGCACTTTACCAAGTAAATAATGTTATAGGCACTTTGCCCAATAAACTAGATTCGTAGACTTTATTTGAATAGAATCAAATCAGTCCTAGTACCCACTCTTCAAAAGTGCGGATATACGAGTCTTGTTTGATTGTGTCCCAGACAACAATGCCACATTAAGTTTCTTCTGATCAAATCAGTTTGAGCTATTTGTTTGTCATGTTATATGTTTGAGATTTATTTATATTCAAAATATAAATGCTGTTATTCACTTCTAATGTGTTTATCTCAATATCATCTTTATAAAATAAAACACTTTAGTGTTCTAGAATATAAAGGTTCACCCGCAGCGGGTTAAACACTGATATGGAGATAATGTCTCTAGTCAAACTAGTTACATTATAACAGTTACCTAATTTAAGTACACATTTGAAGGATAGTTCCTAAAATTAGGTTTCTATCTACGGTTAAAACAACGACTTTCGTCTCGTTTCCAATTCGCAGATAAATCTCAATTGAAGTCAGTATCCTGCTCATAGCAGATTCTGAACATCAATACATATTTATGTATCAGACTAAGTATTTAAAATCCAATTTTGATACTAGTTGTGAACATATTTTTTTTTGACAAACATATTTGAAGTCAGAGCCTTGCTTGTTTTCAATTCCTTCATGTCTGCCTTGTCCAAACGGCAGTCACGCTTCCGCGATCCCGTTTACCACAATATGGGCAGATATTTTGGGATATGTCCTTTATCTTCCCAGAAGATTATAATAATTTTTCCTTTGCCCTTTTCCACATTCCAGAAGCCTTTGGCCAAGCCTCGGGTTTCTAGAATATCGAAGTAAGGTGAGCCTTGCGCTTCTTGCCTTATTGCAAACTTTGACTTTGTCTCCTTGAGAATAGTCATTAATTCTCCAAGAATTATTTATATTACAATTTAGTACTTCTAAAATCTAATAATAGATCTATGAAGATCCTTCAATTTCATTATCATACTTTAAGGATCTAACCATTAGTTCTGACAAAGAAATTAAGGAGTCTACTGCGACAAGCTTAATGGATTAAACACTAAAGTTATCATTACATAAATCTTCCAAAGATTATGCTCTACTATTTGCTTAACTCCGGGCTTAGGCCTAATATGTTATTTTATCAAAAAAGTAACTTATTATTATCCAGGACCATCCTGAAATTTTATTCCCAATTTTGAAAATTAAACCATTTAAATACATTTTCCCTAGGATTATGTTTTAAATGTCAATCTTTCAATATTATCTTTGATTCTAATAGTTCAACTATTTAATCAACGATATAGGTACTATTATTATAATGATTATTATAGTCCAACTATGTAATCAATTATAATTTAATTGTTTGAATATAGTCCAACTATTTATTAAAACAACAATTAAATATTAGTCCAACTAACATTTAATTTATTTGACGAATGATATTTGTTTGAGCGCGTATGGCAAGTAATTAAACGAATATTGCAAATTTAATTCTTGCCTCCCACTATTTTTCGGCGAGCCTCTAACCCTCTGTCGAGTACTCGGGAAACCGTATTTCCTAGTGGGCTAGGATCCCGTTAAATATCACAGAATCTTGACTTTGGCCAACAAATTGTATGATAATTAACTAGGTAGATCTCTAAGATCAATTGGATCTGATCCAATTCCTAGATCCAGTAGGGGGACATCCAAGTCCGAACATATATCTTATATATGCCAATTATCCAATATATCACCTAACCTTTTTCCTCTGAATCAACTAAGCCTTGACTTTGGCACAACAAACTTAGTGATCCCAGTTAAGCGCGACCCATTGACCATGGAAAGCTTCGTAATCAATGTCGATGGACAAGAAGTGGTCTTGACTTTGGCCAACAAACCACAACTTGGACAAGACACCAATATGGAACAAAGCCTTCGTGATTCAAACACATCCTCGACGGACAAAGGCCTTGACTTTGGCCAACAAACCAATGCCAGTCTTGGATCTTGAGTAAGAATCACTCAATGGAAGGAAAAACGCTTAATATTTTGCGAGGGTTTTTCGAGTGCAAATTGGCAACCAATTTATTATCTTTGTTAAGGTCTCATCATCATACACCCTTAAACTTGCATTCTAAACATATAATAAAGCGCGTATAAATAAAGTAATAATGATATGCGGATGGATACTTTACACAATGATCCTAGATCAAATCTCTCCCTTTCTCTCTCCCGCTAACACAAGTATTGCTTCTACCCGTTACACTACACTTCTAAAGAAACCTCATTTACATTGAGGGGAATAGGTGAGAAGAGAATACAAAGAATAATGAGGTAATAAGGCTGGACACGCAGGTCCAATTAATAAATTCTAAATTTATTACAACAATTTCTAAAATTGCCCACCCATCTAATATCCATCCGATATATATTATTCATGCATCGCAACCATGTATTCATACAAGCATGTTATCAATCAATCTAATCAAATTAATTAATCTGATAATTAGTGACCATCCAATGTTCAAACAACGATTTGATTTTGCGCGAGTCAAACTCGTTTTGCGAATAAGTACTCAAAGTACGAATTCTCGAATTAAATTAAACTACAAAATTAAATCCAATTCAATTTGTATTTAATACTAATTCACTATTTAATTCCAAATTAAATATTACACTTAATTAATAAACCTTTACGACTAAATTCCAAATTTAATCGTTATGGGTCTCAAAGCCCGATTAACGTCCAACGTCAATTTAATTAAAGCCCAATGGGCTTTCAATTAATCTCTTAAGGCGTGGACTTTTGGTCAACTCGGGTCAAACCCAATAACCAAAGTCCAATCAAGGAATAACCCCATAAGCCCAGAAATCAATTTTGGCACATTAGGCCCAATTAAACTTTAAAGGTCCATTAGTCGCATTTGGGCTTTATGGAGGCGGTTTTGGGCCCAATTGGATCCAACCAATTTAGCATAAACCTAACTTGGTACATCCAAGCCCAATGAGCCCAATTACAACATACAAGCCCAATTTTAACAAAATAGGCCCAAATAATTAAATTACCAAATTCCCAATTTAATTACACAAAGTGTATTACACAATTAATTACCCAAATCAATATTTCCAAAACACAAATTTGTCTAATTAATCATGCTTATTAACATTAATCATGTCTAACATAATTTAATCAAAATCAAACCCATACATGCTTTATAACTCTCGGCTAAAAGGGGATTTTTTGTCAAATTCAAATTCAATCCAATTAAATTCAATTCAACATTAAATCAATATCCCCAACATGATTCTAACTCATCCAATGAATCAAAAATCAAAAATCACCAAGATTATGGCTATGTCATTATCGGCCAAGCTAAGATATTTGGGCAAATTTGTTCCAAACAATATTTGATCAAATTGATCCAATCAATCTTCAATTAAAAAACACATTTAAGCATATTAATTCATCCAATTTCATTAAATCATGCTCAAAACATTTTACCCAAATTTTAAGCCATAACCAATTTCATGCTTTTCAATCGCTCTAATACCATTGTTGGAGTTCTACGGTCCCAAGGATCGAATAACAAGCATAAAATAACCATGCGGATACATCACGGAGTTACGAAATACTCACAATGATCGGTTGAGCGACGCGTTGGACAACAAAAATCGTTATGCCCTCCTCCATGAAGCTCGGCAGTGGACTGGTTTTGATGTCCTCCGAATTCGGCTTTGTCCTCCAAGAAATCTTCAAGCTCCAAGCTTACAAAATGGATTCCAAGCTCACGAAATTACTTCCCTATCACCTTAGGATAACTCAATGTGTGTGCTAGCACCTTGATTTTGCAACAAAATCACTCTTTGCCTCTCTATAACTCACGGTTTTACTGAAACCAGTGAAGAGAAAACAGAAGCAGTAGGCGAGAGAGAGAAGAAAAAATGTGAAGAGAGAGCTGTGTGGTTGTTGGCTTAAAAGTGTATCTAATACACTTTATCAATTTCCAAAATTAATTTACCATTTATTTGATTTCAAAAAGTCAAATGATTTATGCCAACCACTTCCATCATCTCCCATCAATCAATGAATAATGATTGGTGTCAATCAATCAAAGCGAAAGACATCTATCACTTGATTGACGGATGATGTGACGCTAGATGCGACTAGCGATTTGATGATTGATTTGACTTGCGTGTCGCACTCGAATTCAAAACGCGAATACGCTCGCAAACAATCCCGGGCTTGGGTTCGCTAATTCCAAATTAACGAATTTTTCGTTGCGACATAATTAAATCTAATTTAATTAAATAATCATGCCTAGCATAATTACTATTCACGTCGCTAACGAATTAATTCTAAATTAACTCGTTCGCCCGAATTAAAATCTAATTTTAATTCCGCGTCGAAATCCAATTTCTTATAATATATCGAATATATTATTTTATCGATTAATTCCAAATTAATCATTTTCTCTCTTTAATTGATATTTTATCCCAGATAAAATATCTCCACAATTAATCCCAGATTAATTTTCTCTCTCTTCTAATTAATCTCAGATTAATAAAAGTGCGAGTCATACGTCATCGGTGAATCTTCGGGAAGCGACCCATGAGATCCCCGGATATGTTGGCAGTAAATCGGGTCGTCGGACTATTCGAACACGTAAGTACCTAGTACTACGTTTATACCGATTCACAAGACAAGGTTGGCTTCTAGCAAAGCGTCATGCCTACCCAATTCTCCAGAAATATCCTTACAGGAATATAAGATTTATATCAGGCGTAGTATACGTAGTATTGTGTATGTCGATCTAGTATCAGATGATCACGTGCTAGGCCTGGGGATGGAATTGTGTCTGCCCCGTACGAAGCACATGTCGGCTGTCTGGTAACTAGTCTCTATAATCGGATAACTATGACCTAGTCATATTATCCCGATGACTGCAGTACTTAAGAGAACCAGTACAGTATCCTACGTGACCATCATCTCCATATGACTAGAGTGACACTTCCGTCTTGACATCACACCCAACATACTACGATTCTCGATATACCCAGAAGAGGCGTACATAGAAACCGGTTAAGGCCCTGGACGACCAAAACCAAAGTATATTGATTGTCGCAAGTATTAGCGGTGCAAGTCTCAAGTTAAGACCAAATACACCTACACTGATTTCGGACTTCCATAGACACATAGTCATACTACCAATGGAATTCCGAGGGGGTCTATCTAGAGCGAAGCTGTTTCCCGTACCATCAGTAAAACACAACCTCCTATTACACTTGCATGAGTATCTTATACCCAAATATATGAGAACTATGTCGTCATACCCTCACAACGTGCACAAGTGTAATACTAGTCTTTTACGCATTTATCGATGTCCAATCTCGATAATACTCTGACTATGAATATTTAATGATTTATCTTTCATGGACTGATACTGTCTCATATCATTCTCAATCCAGGAACAAATCATAAGGACCTCATATCTTTTATACATCTTGGTGATCTAATCACAAATGATGAGAGAGCAATCTTCTTTGTCACATAGTTAATTTGTACAACAACACCATGATCTGTACAAATAGTGACGCTATGGGTCATAATTGTCCAACATGTATAACTTGAGTACCTGATGGCACTTATTTCTATTCGTTTCACAATATTGTTCTGACACAGTATGTCCGGTCGGGCATACATAAGTCAACACATGTTCAGCCATATATGACTCCAATTGATATATAGGATGAAAACCCGCATGTAAATTTCATGGCCGATTTTGAATGTATGGTAATATGATCTAGATATAGGATACAACTCCATGTACCATTGGGAAATGATTATATAAAAGGCCAGCTTTTCATAATTAGTCTTTATTGTTTGATGTTGTTTTAATCTGTTGATGCATGTTCCTGTTTCTGTATGTGGTTACATGCATGATGTCTGGTCGAACTCACTGTTTATCTAGCCGGACATCCAAGTGATGTCCGCCTAGACTTTTCTAAGCCAGACCGGTGAGACGTTTGTCTAATTCTGGTTTAGTCATTGCCTTGTTGGTTTTGTTGCTATTCTGTCATTGTTATTGTCATTCCATGCATGTCTCTGCCTTGTTATGTTCACGTGTTACGATCGATATTCGACTAGACTTGCAATAAGTCCGGTCGAAGATCAGGCGAGATATTAGTTATATCTTGTTGGCTTTTATAGCCATTTAATTACTATTGAGTTATTTATCATTATACTACTTTGTTATGTTTCTGTTTATGTTTCCGCATAACCAGTCAGACTTCATGTAAGTCCGACAAGACATTGATGATATGAATAACGTCCGACCAGGCTTTGCTCTGTTTCATTTGTCTATGGTGTTGTTATTACTTACTGTCTGGGTAGACTTTCATTTTTCTTGTTTTAGTTACTTTATTGTTGCTATAACATTGTCCAATTTGTCATTATTGTCATGTGTGTGTGACTCTGTGTTTCCAGACTTCCTAGTTTACGCTACACGTCTGACCAGACTTCATATAAGTCCGGCTGGACATTTCAAATCCAATAGCATATCTGACCGACCATGTTCATGTCCGGCCAGGCTTCTACGAGGCCAGGTCAGCGAGATATATGCTCTAATATGCTTGCTTTATTACTGCTTTGATGATTCTTGAGCCTATAACATTTATTCGTATCTTTTCTACCTTTATTATTTAATGCACTGTTGCGTGTTCTATAAACTGCTTCCATGTGTTAATGCATTATAAGATATTGTGATATTTCCTTTGAACCTAGATATTATACTAGTATCGGTAAAAGGACTATTCCGAACCCAAATGGGTTTAAGGTCGGACCTTACGAGGGGTGTAGTGCGGCCTTAAATCATTCTTAGTGTCTTATACTATGAGGTGACTCTTTTATTCTTTGACTAGTCCCCTATGGGCTATTGGTACTCTCTACGAGTTGCGAGCCTAACAGTTTCATGGTCGCTGACTTCATAGACATAGTGGTAAACCCCGTTTCGCTTCTATACCAGACTATAGGCAAACCAGAACATCAAATAACAAAGTCGGAATCATACTTCATACTTACATATATTTTTGTCCCATATCACCACTAGTGCTGCCACATGGCACCATGAAAATCAATGGACATAATTATATTTAAGTCCTTAATTTAACTAATATTTATAATATATTGAATTCATACACATTTTGATATCTATAATTCACTATATTCAATATTTATGATACATTATATTTCTACATATCTTGATATCTATAACGTACTTTAATGATTGTTTATGATATATTGAGTTTCCACACATTTTGATACTTACGACTCACTTTAATCATTATTTATGATATATTAAATTTTTATACATTTTGATATCTATAATGTACTATAATTTCTACAAGTTTCATGTATGTTTTTTTTGTGTTCTATGTACATCATTATGATCTTATACCTGTATAAAGGGATATTGAGATGTATTGAAAATACATGATATAATTAGAATATCACACTCTTACTTTGATATACGACTTTATTTAGTAGGATTGTCGTGTTAACTTGGCGTATTAAACCAGCTTCAACTTTGGTCATTGTTACCTATCTTTTGTTCTCTTTTTAGAAAATGAAAACCAAAGCAACACGCGAGTTTATCTATATCTAGTTATTATTTGAGGATTAAGGCATAGTAGAGTAGACATCAAAATAAGAAAGCACATGGAAGATTTTTTTGAAATGAAGCTTAATTTTTTCATTGATAGTGATAACTTTATATAGGTTGTGATTAGTGTGTTACACGTGAATTACAATAACAAATTCTGAATATTACAACTGTATTAGCCAATCACACCTCTCTTGATTTTGCTGCTAATTATTAGATGAGCAGGTGCATTTTAATGAGTGAGAGGAATGGCAAAATCGGTTACACAGATTTGCCAAGTTATCATTGTCATGTCACTCTTTCTATCACATGTGTGCATGCTCCAAATATCAACATGGCTTGCTGACTGTGTTGGCAGATACACCTCGGCTGATGTAACCGTATTGCTCAGTATCTTTCTTTGTTATACTTCATCATCAACAACCTTGTTCTCAACACCCCCTCTTAAACTTAAGATTCTATGCAGTACCTTAAGTTTGCTTCTGAAATAACTGAACTTGAGTAGGGTAATGGTTTGGTCAAGACATATGCAATCTGATCATCACGTGGAATGTAAACTATATTTCAATCTCTCCATTGCTGACTTTGTCCCTTATGAAATGAAGATCCATTTAAATGTGTTTTGTTTTTGAGTGGTGTACATGGTTGGTTGTAATAGCTGCTGCACTTGTGCTATCACTTAAAATGAGTGGAGTCCCTATTAGGTCTATCTTGAGTTCACTCGTGAGTGAACATGTCCAAGAGATTTAAGCACAGGCTAAGGCCATTGCCCTCTATTTTGATTCTGCACTTGATCTTGCAACTACACTTTGTTTCTTTGAGCTCCAGCTGATGAGATTTCCACCCAGATACATGCAGAATCCACTGGTTGTTCTTCTGTCATCAGGATCACATCCTCAGTCTGCATTAGTATAGATCGCAAGTTCAAGGTCTTCATTCCTTTTGAAAATAAGGCCAAAGTCTATTGTCTCTTTTAGATATCTTAGAATCATTTTCAAAGAAACCTAATGTAGAACCCAAGACTTTGTCATGACTGCCTTAATTTGTTTATCGAGTAGGCAATTTCAAGTCTGGTTAGCACGGTATATTGCAGACTTTTTGTAAGGCGTCTACACAACTTTGCATCATTGAAGGCCTCACCTTCAGATTTTGAGAGTTTGTCTGTGGTGCTAAAGGGAGTGTCTACACCCTTGTATTCTTTGAGTTTCATTTTATCCAGTAACTCAACAATGTATTTCTCTGAGACAACATTAGCTCACTACTTCTTCTTGTAACTTCTATGCCAAGAAAAAAACTAAGCTCTCCAAGGTCCTTGAGTGCAAATCTTTCATTCAGTTGTCTGATCAAGACTTCAATCTAAGGAATGCAATTTCCCGTGATTATTATGTGTTGAAAAAATAGAATATTCTTTATTTGAATAAATCAAACTATACAAGGAATATGGCCTTATATAGGCATAAAATATAAAAATGGAATCTAAATCTACTCATAATTACAATGATTGTGTAATCATATCTAGGAGATTACACAATCATATCTACAATCATATCTTAGAAATTCTAACATAATCTCCTACAATCACTCTTACAATTATTTTTCACACTCCCATTCAAGCTAGTTCAAAGATATTTATCATTGCAAGCATGCTGACCCATGAAAGAAAATTAGGTCTTTTAGCCCTTTGGTAAATATATCTGCTAACTGTTCTTTGCCGGTAACAAATGGAATACATATTTGACCATCTTCTATCTTATCATTGATAAATTATTTATCCACTTCAACATGTTAAGTTCTGTCATGTTGAACTGGATTATGAGCAATGCTAATAGCAGTTTTGTTGTCACAATATAGTTTCATTGTATCTATTTGAGCAACCTGCAATTCCTTTAATAATGTCTTCACCACATTAATTCACAAATTCCTTGAGCCATTGATCTGAACTAAGCCTCACCACTAGATCGAGCTAATATTGATTATTTTTTACTTCTCAAAGTGACGAGATTTCCTCCAATAAACGTGCAATATCCAAATGTGGACGTTCTGTCTATACTTGAACCCGCCCAACCAGCATATGCATAATATTCTACTTGAAGATGGTAATTCTTTGAGAAGAGTAAACCTTTTTCAAGGGCGTCTTTCAAATATCTTATAATTTTCAAAACTGCCTTTTTATGTACTTCACATGGGGAACGCAAAAATTGACTCACTACACTGACAACAAATGCAATATCTGGCCTAGTATGAGACAAATATATCAATTTTCCAACCAATCTTTGGTATTGACCCTTGTCAACTGGATCACTCTTAATTGTAGTCCCCAAATTTTGATTAGGGTCTATCAAAATATATGGTGGTTCCAAATTTTGATTAGGATCAATTGGAGTATCTAATGGTTTGTAGCCTAACATACCAGCCTCTCAGATAAGGTCTAGAACATACTTCCTTTGTGAGAGAAATATTCATTTACTTAATCTTGCAACCTCTATTCACAAAAAAATTTCTCAGTTTTAAGTCTTCTTATTTCGTCAAAATCATTGCCGGTAATAATGATGTCATCCACACAAACAATCAAAGCAGTGAACTTCCCATCTTTAGAGTGCTTAAAGAATAATTTATGGTCACATTGACTTTGAGTATACTCAAATCCGCAGATTACTCTAGTAAATTTCTCAAACCAAACGCGAGGTGATTGTTTTAGTCCATACAATGACTTTTTCAACTTGCACACTTTTTTCTGCCAAACATATCATGAAAACCAGGTGACAACTCCATGTACACCTCCTCTTCTAAATCCTCGTGTAAGAATTATTTTTAACATCAAGCTACTCAAGATGTCAGTCTAGATTTACAACAAGAGATAATAGAACTTGAATCGAGTTCATCTTGGCTACAGGAACAAAGGTTTTTTTATAGTAAACTCCATAACTCTGTGTGTATCCTTTTGCATCAAGTGTCGCCTTATATCTCTCAAGTGTCCCATTAGCCTTATGTTTGATTATAAACAACCATTTACATATGACTAGCCTTTTTCCTGGTGGAAGATCGAAAAAGGTTCCATGTATTATTTTTTCAATGCCTTCATTTCTGCATGAAAAACCTCTTTCCATTTTGGAATGTTGAGAGCTTCATGTATAGTCTTTGGAATATGTTCACAAGAAGACAAATTAGTAGTAAATGCTCTAAAATATGGAGATAACTTTTGGTAGGAAATGAAATTAGAAATATGATGCATAGTACAAGATCTAATACCTTTCCTATGGGCAATTGGAAAATCAAGATCAGAAAAATCAAGGTGATTTTGAGAAGCATTAGACTTACATGTGTTTTCTAGAGTCTTTGTGACAGGTTGAGGTGATTGAAAATGTTGAGAAAATTATGACTTATTCCTTCTTGAGTAAACCTTTAGTTCAAGGTTTCCATCTTGTACACACGTAAGTGGGGTGATAGGATCTGGAGGTGAAGGTTGAGTACTACAAATGGTAGATGGAGCATGAGATTGACCCACAAGAGAATTATGAACAGTAGATGGTTCCTGGTAGGGGTAAAACCGATTTCAATTTCGATTCCGCATGGAACCGGAACCTACTCGGAAAAAATTGGTTCTTAACTAAGTAGAATCGGAACCTACCCAATTAAATAGGGTACCCTATTATTCGATTCTAATTCGGTTCCGGTCCGGTTCCAAATTACCCTATTTATATAACATTGTAAAACTATAAAAATGTAATTATTTATCACACGTGAATAAAATATTGCATAATATTCTTGGCAATTGTTTGTCCATATATAAATATTGCATAAATACAAGTTACAACGACGAACAACAAAAATATCAGAAAAAATATCAGCAGAAACAGAATGCAGAAACAACAGACACAACAAAAACAAAAACCAAAAACAGCAGCAACAGATAGCAGAAAACAGCAGCAGAAACATAAAGTAGAAACATAAAGCAACAAGCCAACAATAGCACAAACAGCAGCAGTAAGCCAGCAACAACAACAGCTGTCATATGAGAGATTCGGAACATGTAGAACAGAGACAAGTGAAAGAGTTTTAGAGATAGAAATACATCTATTTCCCGCAACAGGGGATAACCATCTGCTACTTTAACCTTTTCTTTACCTGAACAATGGGTATAAGAAATATACAAATTAAAGTGATCGGTCATATGATCTGTAGCTCCAGAATCTATGATCCAAGGATCACTCGGAAGGCGAGCGATATTGAAAATAGTGGAAAATGTACCTGATTGAGCTAATAAGCAAGAATAATATGGTTGATTTATAATGTAAGACTAGAAAAAAAACCCAAAAAAAAGGGATGAGGTCGAAAGTTGACTGGAAACTTGATCGGAAAAAAAACTCAAAATGGTGGTTATGGCAGCGGAATTTGCTATTTGATGATGCGTAGATCAGCAATGAACAGTGTTCCGGGATGAACAGTGGTTTCGAAATAAATAGTGATTTCAGATGAACAGTGATTTCGATATGAACATTAATTTCATGTGAACAGTGACTTCGAGATGAACAGTGGAACAACAAAAGCTTAATTGGCTCTAAAGTCCTCGAGAAAAAAATAATGAACTATTCAGGCAATAAAGGCCGATGAAAGTAAGAAATTAGAGCAAACAAGGCTCTGATACCATCTTGAAAAAACTGAATGTTCTTTATTTGAATAAATGAAACTATACAAGGAATATGGCCTTATATAGGCATAAGACTAAGATAAATAAAGAATATAAATCTACTCATAATTACAATGATTGTGCAATCATATCTAGGGGATTACATAATCATATCTACAATCATATCTTAGAAATTCTAACATAATCTCCTACAATCACTCTTATAATTATTTTCCAAATTATGTCATCAACATAGATTAAAAATAGCGTTCTGGTGCTACCTTCAGCTTTAATGAAGAGTGATAAATCTGATCTAGTGTAGTAGAATCCCTCATTGTTTAGAGCACATTTTTGTCTCAGGCCATACAAAGTTTTCTTTAGCTTACAGACATAATTTGGCTTACTTTTGTCTTCAAAACCTTTCGGCTGTGGCCTGTATACAGTCTCAGTCAGTTCTTTATTCAAGAACGCATTGTTAATGTCAACCTGTCTCAGAATCCAGCCAAACTTAACGGCTAAATTGATCACTATTCTGATCGAAGTTTCCTTTGAAACTAGGCTGAATATCTTTTGGAAATCAATCCCTTCTGTTTGAAGAAATCCTTTTGCAACTATCCTAGCCTTATACTTGTTTACTGTGCCGTCATAGTTTTGTTTGATTCTGAAAACCCATTTGTTTCCCACAAGCTTTATACTTGGATCATAAGGCACCAGGGTCCAAGTTTTATTTCTGGACCAGGCTTCTAGTCTCTCTTCCATTGTTGTCTTCCACTTCTGATTGCTTAGAGCTTTAGGGGAGTGTATTCAATTGAGATTTTAAAAGGCTATTTATCGATAAAAAATTCTAGTAGATTTTAAAAGACATTTAAAGAATGTAATGACTTATAAGATTTTATGACATTTTTTTTAATAAAGATTTTTTACTTATAAGATTTTAAAAGATTAATATCATAAGAATTTGTAAGATTTGAAAGGACTTATTAATTTATTAAAAAAAGGTATATTATGGAATGGAACCATAAATAAAAAAAAGCTAATGAAAGTCAATTGGTTCAAGTTGTGGACATTTGCATCAATAATAACAGAAAATAGAATCATATGAAATAGAACCATATGAAATAGTCATATCCAATGGTAGTAATTCGCCGTCGAGTTAATGGAGGTTCAATATGTTCACCACGCATCATAAATAAAAACTGATTTAACACATGCATTATTGAATAAATTTCCATCATTGAACAGTAAATGGCTTCATAAAATTATTCATCATCTATATCTTCGTCATTAATTTCTTCTTCCTCTATGTCGTTACCTTCGTACATGTGCGATTGTGACATTATACATATATAAAATATATATATATATATATATATATATATATATATATATATATATATATATATATATATATATATATATATATATATATATATATATATGAGGCTGAAAACAATAAATTAAGAAAATTTATTGGATGTTAACAAACAATATTTTTTTTTTCAAACGATGCATTTAGCTCAAAGGGTATGGGAACATATAATCAAGATTGATAAAGCAAACGAAATTTGATGATAAAATTCATCTCAACACAATCTATAGGAAATGGAATATCAAAACTAAAAATAAATTGATAAGTTAAATTTTTTTTGATAAATTGATACCAATAAACCATCATGTGCACATCAAATATTCATCAAAGTAAAAGCTAATATTCAAATTTCTTAAACAAAAAAATTATAATAACAATAGTTCAACCAAATTATAACTGAATTAATTCAATCAAAGTAAAACCTAAAGGGGAATGATAAAAAAATAGTTCAACAAATCCTAACATGATTAAAATAATAATATCATCCTAACTTGAATTTTATCCAAGATGAGCGCTCTTCCAATGACATGTTCAAGAACAAGTCTTTCCTTGTTTTAGTACTAAGCAATTCACCCGCCCTGTAACGAGTATTCTCATCCAAATTTGGTATCTCTTTTATGGCATCCCAAATATCCCTCTCTCTTTCTCTTTCTCTTTCTCTTTTCTCCATTAGATGGGATATTTTTTCAAAATTGGCAGAAATAGTCTCAATGCCTATAGAAAGATTTTCTAGAATTTTGGCTTGATTGTTTGTCCCAACTGAGCTAGAACTCACTTCATATTCAGATCTATTTCGCTTATTGCGGCTTGGTTTTTCCGTGGGATCTGAACCTAAAGGGGAATAAGATGGTGGACTACATTGGCGGGGTGATGGAGGCTGGTAGGATGGTTCATAGTGATTTGGTGCCATGAACGCATCAATGTTAGGATTATATGAAAAGTCTTCTATCCCGAAATCTCTATTTTCTTCCCCATAAGTTGTTGCATCAGTATCATCAGCGCCCAATGCAATGGAGCCATTCCCAGTAGCAGTTCCACTCCCAACAACAATCTTCAAATCCTCATAATCAACTACACTCTTTTCTCGAAGTTTATTGTGACTTGGGTGAGACTAGCAAATAACAAATTATTCACAGTTAATATATTATAAATAACATAATGCACTAAACTAGTAAGCTATTAATATATTTAAAATATTATGAACTAAACTCACCTTCAAGTAATCTTTCCATACTTCATCACTAGCAGTGAACGTCTTTGTAACTGGGTCCCACCCAAAGCTAGAGTTGTTACGCATAAGCGTACACATCTTATTATATTGCTTCTTAAACCACTTCATTCGGCTCCGGTAATGATTATATGTTTTTGGGAACTTAATTTTAGCATTAAGACGAGGAAGTACAACTCTTTCTACATTTTGCTTGCTAAGTGACCCATTAGCATCACATAATCCCCTATTGACAACATCCACCAAGAGGTGCAACAACTCATTCGTATCATCAATGGTCCAAGATTCATAGTTCTATTTCTCTTTGCCTTTTCCTTTGTTATTTCCTTGCTCTGAATCCCCCATTTAAATTACTTCTACAACACATGAAAGAAATTATTATTTTTGACTCATGTTGATATGTATAAGATTCATTTTTTCCTTCTTTTGTCGAACTAGAATAATTTGTTGGTGAGTGATACGTATAAATTATAAGTATAAAGTAACTGTTTCACCAAACTTTTCAAACTGTTGTAATCTCAAAATTAACATCTTAAAAGTTCCAGACATGCAATTTTTTTTTAACTCAAATCCCTTTATTTATTTATTTTTCAGAGATCAATATATTTTCAAACAACATAATTATGCACACTTTACTCCTAAAATTATTTTAAATTTTTAAGATACTATCTGCCTCTGCCATGTTAGTGCTAATATGCAGCACACATTTAGGTAAGTCGTTGATTTTTTACACATTTAGATAGTATCAATTTGTACAACAGCTGTGTGAGTTGACAAAGTAAACAACATGTAACAAAAACATCGTTTTTTTGGAAGCTTTTAATTCATTTTTTGAAATATATATATATATATTATATATATATATATATATATATATATATATATATAGGTTTGGTATATATTCGTTCAAAATGGCTTTTAATTAATTTCAAAATGGCTTTCAGCCTGAGATTAAAAGCTTTTAATTCATTCACATCATTAATTATTTTATTCTGAAATTGATATGTGAATAATACTTCTAAAGCCATTTTACAGATTGTGGTGGGTTAAGAGAGCAAGTACTTTACAAAAACAACAATTTTTTTAAGGTTGAAAAATCAAACTGGAAGTTTTTAATCTTTAAAATCGGATTCACAGTGAGATTACTTTGAGATTCAATAAAGGACACAGCAACAGCGAAAAGGACACGAAAATCAAATATTTCAGGAATAAACCTAGATCATCAATCTATCTATTTTTCATTCACAAATAAAAATCGATCCACACATAATAAAAATTGGAACACAAAAGTACCTTGTTCATGAAGAGTTCACAAGTCTGTTTTTCTTCTATTCTCTAGCCTAAAAAAAATCTCCTGTCAAAAGTCTGATGGGTTAGGGTGAGATTTTTATAGGATTTGATATTTATACTTTCTACTAAAAAGTCTCACACAATCCCGCATATAAAAAAATCCTTCAAAATCAACAAGTTTTTCAATACCATAAGACTTTTTATAATTTGTTTAAAGTCCTGATTGAATACCACTGGATTTAGACACCATATTTAAAAAGTCCTAAAAGTCTTAATGGAATACCACAAAACTTTTTAGATTATTTAAAAGTCTTAATTGAATACCACAAGACTTATTTAACTTAAAATAGTCTTTTAAAATCCCAATTCAATACATCCCCCTTAGTGGCACATGAAGGGATTTCAGGTTCTGCTGCCAAATCTTGCACACAATTGTCAACACTTCTACAGTAACCCACCACATACTCCCTGATTTCATGGAGAATGCAATCTTTCCACCGAAAGTTGCATTGGCACATTCTTATCTATGCTTGACAGCAACTAATGAGAAATAGATGGTGTAGGTGAAACTTCTAATCATGACATACAACTGGACATTACAAATCTCCCCCTCCAGCTGCATCCAAAGCAATCATCATCTGACAGCTATCCTGGCTATATCTCTGCACAGCTCTAGCTTGTCTCGGGTAACCACATTTGTTAACATATCCGCTGGATTCTTATCTGTATGGATCTTCACTAGTCTCAACAGTTGTTGATCCATCACCTCGCATATCCAGTGATAACGAATATCAATGTGTTTCGTCCGTGAATGATACATTGAGTTTTTGCTCAAGTCCAGAGCACTCTGACTGTCACAATGTATCTTGTATTCTGTTTGCTTGATCCCTAACTCTTGGAGAAAATGCTTTAACCACAACATTTACTTTCCTGCCTCAGCTATAGCGATGTACTCAGCTTCTGTTGTGGATAATGCAATACACCTCTGCAATCTTGACTGCCATGACACAGCTCCCCCTACAAAAGTGTAGATGAATCCTGATGTAGATTTCCTACCATCAAGATCTCCCGCCATATCTGAATCTGTATAGCCTTCCAAGATCGGATCAGCTACCCCGTAACACAGACGAAACTTCGTTGTACCCTTGAGGTACCTGAGAATCCATTTGACTGCCTCTCAGTGTTGCTTTCCAGGGTTAGAGAGAAAACGGCTCACTACACCCACTGCGTGTGCAATATTTGGCCTGGTACATACCATTGCATACATTAGGCTTCCAACAACTGAAGAATATGATATTGATGACATTTCCTCTATCTCTTTCTTGGATGAGGGGCACGAACTCTTGCTCAGATTGAAATGGTGCACTAGCGGAATGCTGTCTGGTTTGGCTTTCTGTATATCAAACCTTCTGATTACCCGTTCAATATACCTCTCATGTGAAAGCCATAAGTTCTTGTTCTGTCTGTCACGAACGATCTTCATTCCCAAAATCTGTTGAGTTGGTCCTAAGTCTTTCATGTCGAAAGCCTTAGAGAGTTCCTTCTTCAGCTGGCTGATCTTCGCTGATTCTTGTCCAACAATCAACATGTTATCTACATACAATAGAAGAGCAACGAAATTTCCATATGGAAACTTCTGAATGTATACACACTGATCTGCTGCAGTTCTTTTGTAACCTTGACCCACCATGAATGAGTCGAACTTCTTGTACCACTGCCTCGGTGCTTGCTTGAGCCCGTACAAGCTCTTTTTCAGCTTGCAAACAAGATTTTATTTACCTGAAACCTTGAATCCTTCTAGCTGCTCCATGTAGATTTCTTCATTCAGATCACCATGAAGAAATGATGTTTTGACATCCATCTGTTCAAGCTCCAAGTTCAATCTGGCTACCAATCATATGATAACTCGGATTGAAGCCATTTTTACCACTGGTGAAAATATCTCATCAAAGTCAATTCACTTTTTCTGTAGGAATCCTTTGACCACTAGCCGAGCTTTGTGTTTCACCACTTTTCCGCTGCTATCTTTCTTGAGCTTGAACACCCATTTGTTCTTCAGTGCTTTCATTCCATGTGGGAGCTTGACTATCTCATAAGTGTTATTTTTCTGCAGAGATTCCATTTCATCCTGCATTGCGTGCAACCATTTGTCTTTGTCTTTATGAGATACAACTTCGTTGAAGGTTTCTGGCTCCCCCTCGTCAGTAAGCAGAATGTATTCTGATCCTGAGTATCTGGCTGATGGAATCCGGCCTCTCTCGGATCTTCGTACTGGAGGTTCTGGCTGTCTGTTGTCATCCAGATCTGTGGATGATCCTGAAGCCACTGATGGAGCAGGCTGCAGCTCCCCCTGCTCAATACCTCATTCCTCTTCTGCTTCTGGCATGTCTTGTACCCCATCATCATCTGTGGCCACTCGTGTTGGTGCTGAGGTTGTGTCTGGATTTGCATCGGCATTGTCGGCACTGGTTTTAGAAGGCATCTTGGGCTTTTTAATGTCTTCTATTGTCTGGTCTTCAAGAAACACTACATCACTGCTTCTGATGACCTTCTTTTCCTTCGGGTCCCAAAGCCTGTATCCAAATTCCTCGTCTCCATAGCCTATGAAGATGCATGGAGTAGTCCTTGCATCGAGCTTTTGCCTGAGCTCCTTGGATACATGCGCAAATGCTAAACATTGGAATATTCTGAGGTGAGAATATGATGGATTCTTACCAGACCACACTTTCTCCGGAATCTCGAAATTCAACGGTACAGATGGTGATTTGTTGATCAGGTAGCAGGCGGTACAAACAGCTTCTCCCCAAAATGGCTTTGGCAGCTTAGCCATGCTGATCATGCTTCTGACTTTCTCCATAATGGTGCGGTTCATCCTTTCAGCGACACCATTGCGTTGTGGGGTGCGTGGAACAATCCTTTCGTGTCGAATGTCGTGGCTTCCGTAGTAGGCATCGAACTCCCTGGAAGTGTATTCGCCTCCATTGTCTGTGCGAAGACACTTCAGTTTCTTCCCTGTTTTACGCTCGATCATGGCATGAAACAGTTTGAAATAGTCCAGGACCTGATCCTTTGATTTCAGAAAATACACCTATACTTTCCGAGAAGCATCGTCAATAAAAGTCAGAAAATATTTATTACCGCCTAGTGAGTTTACCTCCAAGGGACCACATACATCAGAGTACACCAGATTGAGTAACTCTGATTTCTTTGTAGAAGAGAAATTGAAAGAGACTTTGTGTTGCTTACCGAATAGACAGTGGTTGCAAGGATCCATAGCAGCATTTTTGGAGACAGAGATTAGATCCTTCTTTGTCAAGGTAGACAACCCCTTTCACTCATGTGACCGAGTCTCTGGTGCCACAGATTTTGAGAAGCCTCCCGTTCAGCTACATTGAGGCTTTCTGCACAAATTTTCACATGAGTCTTGTATAAAGTTCCATATATGTTTCCTCGGGCGATGACCATGGCACCTTTTATCATCCTCCAAGTGCCATTGCTGAAGTGGCTAGCATAGCCCTGTTTGTCAAGGGCTACTCCCGAGAGTAAGTTAAGCCGAAGTTCTGAAACATGTCTGACCTCCTTCAGGGTTATTGTATACCCTGTATTTTTCCGCAACTCTATTTCACCAATTCCTACTATCTGAGAAGAACAAGTATTCCCCATCTTCACTGCTCCAAAGTCTTCTACTTTTTATGTTGTGAAGAAATCCCTGTGAGGAGTGACGTGGTAGGATGCTGCAGTATCTACCACCCACTCGACATCCTGAGTTGCGGTGTGAAGGCATCCTTCTTCCTGGCCGGAGCATATAGCTACATCTACCGTAGTAACTACTAGTGTCTCTGCATCATTCTTCTTCGGCTGGTTATTGCCTTGTCCCTGCTCCCGTTGCAGTTTCCGGCAATTTTTCTTCAAGTGGCCTTCAATGCCACAATGGAAGCACTTGTATGTCTTTTTCCCGTCCTTGGATCTGCCCCTGCTTTTGCTTCTGCCTCTCCTCCCACCTTGATGTTTCTCCTGTTGTCTTCCTCGTTGCTCCGAGACAAGGGCTTCTGTTTGATCTGAGCTCACGTCTTTTCTTCTGGCTTCTTCATTTGACAGGGCATCATTTACCATAGGCATGGTAAGTTTGCCTTCTGGAGCTGAGTTACTGAGAGTAACCACCAGATTCTCCCAGCTATCAGGAAGAGAACTGAGTAGCAAGAGGGCTTGTACTTCGTATGCCAGTTGCATGTCTACTGCAGACAATTGGTTCACCAGGCTTTGAAACTCGTCGGTGTGTTCTGCAACGGAAGTTCCACTCCGCAGCTTCAGGTTCACCAAACGCCTCATGATTAAGGCTTTATTCCGAGCTGTTTTGGCTTGAAATATGTCTTCCAATTTCCTCAACATTTCATAAGCATATGTGTCCTGTGCTACATGGTGGAAGACATTATAGCCGATCTACTGCCTAATCTGACCCAAAGTTCTGTTGTTGAGTTTATTCCAGTCATACTCCTTAACAGACTCTAGTTTCTCTCCCTTCAACTCGATGACATCAAACAAATCTTTGCAATGCAAAAAATCTATCATCCGAGGTCTTCAGAGGGAGTAATTAGTTGCAGCCAGTTTAATCATTGCACCAAAATGGGAATCTTCCATTTCCATTTTAAGTTTTAAAGTTTAAAATGAAAATACACTAAAATCGGGGCTGAATTTCACAAATCTGAGGTCACCGTTGCGTCCAGAACGGTCAAAAATGGTGGAATAGACACTTCGTTGGTCTAAATCCGACATAGAGGCTGATTTGTAAATTCCTAAAAGTTCTGGGGTAAAACTATAAATTTCAAAACTTCAGGGGGCTAAATGAAATTTACCGGGATGCTGATGTGGCGATGATGTGGCAGTGTTGACGTGGCAAGTGGGACCGGCTGTGATGATGTGTCAGGTGACGTGGCAGCTGATGTGGCAGGTAACGTGGCACGCTGACGTGGCAAGCTGATGTGGCGGGGGGTGATGACGTGGCGCTGACTAGGCACTGACGTGGCATCCACGTAATCGTCTTCAACCCTGGTTAGCGCGTGCGGCGCGTGGTGAGCGTGGGCGCGCGTGAGAAGCTCACTGGATGGCGCGTGCGGCCGTTCTGGACGTCTGATCGGTCGCCAGAAAATACCAGCGTGCTCGTCTCTCCGTGAACTAGCTGATGGTACCCTCAATTAGATTTTTGACAACTTTCGTCGGAATCGGTTTTCCGATCGGAAGCTCTGTTTTTCGGTTTTATGATCCCAAAGAACAACCGAAGCTCTGATACCACTTGTTGTGATTCACCGATCACTTTAGAGAAGATTTGAGGAAAACCGAATCACTTCTATTACTATCAAGAATAGAATACACAAGTTTACAACTAGAAACTTATAAACAAAAACCTCAACACTCTCTCTATGTTTACACTCAACTTTGGGATGAATTTAAGCTCACTGCAAAGCTCTGATTTTATAGCCAAATCTTGCACACAATTGTCAACACTTCTACAGTAACCCACCATCTACTCTCTGATTTCATGGAGAATGCAATCTTTCCACCGAAAGTTGCCTTGGCACCTTCTTATCTATGCTTGACAGCAACTAATGAGAAATAGATGGTGCAAGTGAAACTTCTAATCATGACATACAGCTGGACATTACAATTTCATTTTTCCCTTTGGTCAGCATGGGATGAGTGTTTCTAGGTGTTTGTGTTATCTTCGAAAGATTGCCCACCTTTCTTCTCTTCGGGGGTAGGGAAATTCGGCATGGTGCTCACTAAACCTCCGTAATATCTAACAAGTCGAGTCTTATGTCGGTCATATAGAACACCTAAAGAGGCTAGAGCAAGGCCTAATTGAAAATGAAGCTTATTTTACATTAGGTATAAGACATTCGAGTCCCCTCTCGCGTTCTCTCATTTTCAATATTTTAAACATTCTAAACATTTGAGGTGCGGAAAGGAAAAGGAAAAAGAATTTCACGTTCTTCTACTTTGAAATCCGATGGTGTTTTTCGTAGCAGTCCAAGGGGCTGGTTTACTTTTGGACACGCTTCATTTGCTCTGCTTTTCTTCTTCGGACACATTTGGCATGGTGCTAGAACCTTGTTCAGAGATGTTTTTGCCAGGCCAGATCTGATTCAATAGGAACATAACCTTCTAAGGGGGGAAAGATGGAATGACGCCTGGGAAAGGGGAGAAGTGCACCTATGATCGCCAACCCTATTTTTGGCTCTTTTGATTGGGCTTTCTGGCTTTGATGCCGCTGCGCTGGCAGGTTTGCTAACTGACGTACTATGAACGAGCAGTGCCTTTCAAGTTTCTAATCCCTTACTTTTTTTTTCAATCAAAATATCTGAATAATAAGAAATTCACTCTTGACACTAATACATGTTGTATACGTAAATCCTAGATGTGCAAAGAAAATATATGGAATTCGTCCAGGAAAGAAAGGGGCGTTGGCGTTAACAGTAAATTTGGATCGAATTAGGACCGCCTGGGGGCGGAGTTTACTTGCGTTGGATGACAATTATGGTGAAAGCTTTGTGAGGTCTGTCTATGTTTGGGCTTTGATCTTGTATTACAGGCTCTTGTACTAAAATTGAATGACCAACATTATTTTGATCAGCTGGTGGATCATGATTGTGTGCAATGTTCTCATGAGATGTTTCTGCAACTTCAGGATTGTTTATTTGTTCCACCATTGTGTTCGTCTGTTCATCTGGGTTGTGTAAGGTAACTATAAGGAATTTTTCAAGAAGGACAGGTAACTCCTGTTCACATTCTAAGTGAAGACTCATGAAGTTTTGATCATTTTCAAAAGGGAAAGAGAATTCATTGAACTTCATATGGGATGCTATATAGACTCTTCCAGAATGATGTAGACATATGTATCCTTTGTGTTTTTGGCTTAAACCTAGCAACACACACTTAGACAAATGAAAATCAATTTTGTGTCTATTATAAGGTCTTATGAATGGATAGCATTCACAACCAAAGGCTTTAATAATGTTATAATCAGGTTTTCTGTGAAAAAAAACACTCAAAAAATGTTTTATTTTTTAGTGTGGATGTGGATATTCTGTTGATTAGGTAGATTTTTGTGCTAAAGGCTTCCCATCAGAAACTTAATGATATTTTTGCATGTGCAAGTAGTGTGAGGCCTGTCTCAGTAATATGCCTGTGTTTTCTCTCAGCCTTGTCATTCTGGTGGTGTGTGTATGGGCAATACTATCTCAATTCTATCCCTTCTTGTTTCATGTAGCTCTCAAAGGCTTTAAATTCCCCCCATGTCACATTGGAATGATTTGATTTTTCTGTCAAGTGTTTTCTCAATTTGGTTTTTGAACTCCATGAAGGTTTTTAGTGTATGAGACTTTTTTATCAAGCCAAAGGTCCATGTGTAATTTGTTATGTCATCTATGAACAAGATGTAATATCTGTAACCAAGTCTTGATGGTAAAGGTGCAGGGCCCCAAAGGTCTGAATGTATGATCTCAAGAGGGTAATTAGTTTTGGTTTCAATGCTTTTGAAAGCTAGTCTGTGATTCTTTCCAAGCTCACAAGCAACACAGAATGATAAACTTGAATTTCCATTTATGTTAAGCTGATTACATTGAGACAAGGTATTCCTTAATGCAGTAGCATTTGGATGACCTAACCTTATATGCCATCTGTCAAGGTCACTCATTTCTCTAGAGTTTTTGGTACTTGAAGGAAAATATAGAAATAGGACTGACTCTAGACTCTACTTGACTCAACATGATTTAACACTAAATTGAAGGGATCTTTTGTCTGACTCTGGTGAGAAGACAAGCACAGTAGCTGGTACAATCCATCATTAGCCACTTCTCTCATTAGAACACTGCCCTACATCTTATCCTTGATTAAAAATAAATTTTGGTCAAATTTAATTTTAACATCATTATCATTCAATATTATTGACATACTGATAAGGTTCTTGGTTATTACAGGTACATACAAAATCTTGTTCAGTTTAAGATGTTTGACATGGTGCTTGTTTAACGTGCGAAGAAAAGAATAATTGTAGAAAAGATCAGATCCGATCCTAGTGGAAATTCGTTAAGATCTGATTATTCTTTATTTAAGTTTTGAATTATTTGTTGTTTCCTATTTTAGTGGAGTTCATAATTTAGAGAGATTTTATCCCAGATTTTTCTCCTAGAATTGTGGACTGGAACACCAGCCACTTTACTATAAATATTAGGTTGTAATTCATGATTAATAAGATAATTTATTCAGAATTTCTTCATCTAAATTCACATGGTATCAGTAGCCATACTCAAAACCCTAATTCTCTCATGATCAAATACGACATGAATACACAGTCCTTCTTAGAAATCAATTCCATACCTGAGACAAACATCATAGAAAATTTATCTTCTCTTGTCACCAATCACAAACTCAATGGCCATAATTTTCTTCAATGGTCACAATCAGTTTTCATGTACATCTGTGGCAAAGGGAATGATGAATATCTTACAAGTGAAATTTCGATTACAGCAACAACAGATTCTAAGTATCGAACCTGGAAAACAGAAAATCACATGGTTATGTCACGGTTAATAAATTCCATGACCATTGAAGTTGGAGAAAGTTTTTTGCTCTACAAGACAGCCAAGGAAATCTGGGAAACTGCACGTGAATCTTATTCAAGTTCAGAAAATACTTCTGAATTATTTGAAATTGAAACTAGACTTCATGACATGCGACAAGGGGAATTGACGGTCACCTCAATATTTCAACATCCTTACACGATATTGGCAGCAACTTGACATGTTCGAGATCCACTCCTGGAAGTGCTCTAATGACTCTGTTTTATAGAAGAAAATTATTGAACAGAAGAGGACATTTAAATTTCTACTTGGTCTCAACAAAGAACTAGACGAAGTGAGATGGCGAATTATGGGAATCAAGCCTCTTCCTAATATACGAGACGCTTTTTCGGAAGTTCGAAGAGAGGAAAGTAGAAAGAAGTTGATGATGAGCGACAATCCGAGTACTTCGACTGTTGAAGGCTCGGCTTTGTACACACACAATTCCTCTAAGGATAATAAATCGAGGAAATGAAGGCCATGGTGTGAACACTGCAAGAAACCTGGTCATACTAAGGAGACATGCTGGAAAATACACGGAAAACCCGCTGATTGGAAGCCAAATCGTGCAAGAAATGACTGGGAGACTCGTGCGAATGCTGCTGCTACATCAGGCAACAATTCTGACACTAGTCCATTCACCAGGGAGCAGATTGAGGCACTGCAAAAATTACTTGGTCAGGTCTCCATTCCTTCTCCAGCAGCACCGACTACTGCTGAGCAACATACTAGTCTGTTAGCACACCAAGGTATTTTTTCTTCCACTTATATTGCACAGACTAGGAAATCCAGACCATGGATAGTCGACTCTGGTGCATCAGATCACATGACATGGGACATTGTTGGTTTCCAAAGCTATAGCTCATGCTCAAATCCTTCTTCAGTCTGAATAGCTGATGGTTCCCACTCAACCGTGGCAGGAACTGGAACAATTAAATTAACAAAAGATCTTCATCTCTCTTCTATTCTTTATATTCCGAAATTGGATTGCAATTTGCTTTCCATTAGCAAACTTACTCGTGACTTGAATTGTGTGACAAAATTTTATTCAACCTTTTATGAATTTCAGGCAGTGGATTCGGGGAAGGTGATTGGCAGTGCTGAGCTTCGTTGTGGCCTCTATTTTCTCAGAGAAAGTAATCCTTTAAGTCGACAAGTTCCTCCTTTAAATTGTGTCTCTGAGTCTGTTTTCAATTCTGCTCATGTTATTTTCAGTCATATTTCAAATTCTATGTCAGTTGAGAGTCAAGTAATGTTATGGCATTTTCGCCTTGGTCATCCAAATTTTGTGTATCTTGAGAAATTATTTCCTCATTTATTCATCAATAAAAAGTCCAATTTTTATCAGTGTGAAATTTGTCAACTTGCAAAATATACTAGACATGTGTATCCTATCCTACCATATAAACCTTCACACTCTTTTTCCATGATTCATAGTGACATTTGGGGACCCTCACGAGTAAAAAATATATCTGGGGCTCGCTGGTTTGTATCATTCATAGATGATCATACTAGAACAACTTGGACCTTCATCATGAAGGAAAAATCTGAAACAACAGCCATTTTCAAATCCTTTTATTCTATGATCATTACTCAATTTGGCAGGAAAATTCAGGTTCTTAAAACTGATAATGGTAAAGAATATTTCAACTCTGTTCTTGGTCCATTTCTTTCCGACCAAGGTATCATTCATGTGAGTTCTTGTGTTGATACCTCTCAACAAAATGGGGTGGCTGAGAGGAAAAACAGACACTTGCTTGAGGTAGCTCGATCCATCATATTTTCTAATCATGTTCCAAAATATTTTTGGGGGGAAGCCATACTCACAGCTACTTATCTTATCAATAGGATGTCAAGTCGGATTCTCAAATTTCAAACCCCTCGTTCTTTCCTCTTGCATGCATTTCTTAATATATGTTCATTCTCTTCGGACCTGCCACTTTGGGTCTTTGGTTGCTCCTTTTTTGTTCATATCCACCAGCAACATCGATCAAAACTTGATCCCAAATGCATCAAATGCATTTTCCTAGGGTATTCCTCCAATAAAAAAAGGTATAAGTGCTATTCCTCGATCACTAGGAAGGTGTACAACTCCATGGATGTTACATTTTTTGAACATCAATCATACTTTCCCAAATCTGAAATTCAGGGGGAGAACTTAAGTGAATATTAGTTTTGGGAACCTTTTCAAGATACTGAGTCTCCGCCTCAAAGTGTCCCACAACCATCATTACCCTCATCTCCATTGATTCCTATTCCCAGCCAATCCGAACCTCCATCATGTGAGTCACCCAGACCAATTTTTCCTACTCAGTTACCTGAGTCTCCTCCACAACAATCTGGCACAAACAACCAGGAAATTCATGTCTACTCTAGGAGGAGAAAACATAATGAGAATTTAGAGCATACTACGCAAGTTTGGGACTGTCAAGAGGCTGAACCGATTCTACCTACTGCTTCTGATGTTTACAATGGTACGGGTTCTTCATCTCATGAGTATCTTGTTCCTTTTGTTGATGATTCAGATTTATCCATTGCTCAAAGAAAGGGTGTACGAGAATGCACAACCCATCCTATTGAAAAATATGTAGCTTATAGAAAGTTATTGCCATCATACAAAGCTTTTGTGTCAAACCTTGATAGTGTGCAAATTCCTACCACTAGTCAGGAGGCTCTAAAAGTTCCAGCATGGAAGCAAGCTGTGGCAGATGAAATCCGGGCACTTGAAAGCAATGACACTTGGACTCTCACAGAGTTACCTTACGAAAACAAACCAGTGGGTTGCAAGTGGATATTTACAGTTAAGTACAAAACAGATGGAAGTATTGAGAGGTTCATAGCCAGACTAGTAGCAAAGGGTTTCACTCAGTCATATGGGATTGATTACTAGGAAGTTTACATGACAGACCCTCCAGGCCTTGAAAATTCTGCAAATAACCGTATGGTTTGCAAGCTGAAGAAGTCATTGTATGGCTTAAAACAGTCACCTCGTGCATGGTTCAACAGGTTTGCTAAGGCTGTTATTGCTAACGGGTATAGTCAATGTCAAGCTGATCATACGCTGTTCTTGAAGTCCTCACATGAAGGCAAGATTGATATCCTAATTGTTTATGTTGATGATATCATTCTAACCGGAAATAATGTAGGAGAAATTATTGAATTAAAGAAGTTACTTGCTGCTGAGTTTGAGATTAAAGATCTTGGTGCTCTAAAATATTTTCTAGGGATGGAGGTTGCTCGATCTAAGGAGGGAATTGTGATATCACAACGGAAGTATATCTTGGATTTTCTAAAAGAAAATGGTATGCTTGGGTGTAAATCTGCTGATACGCCTATGTGACCGGCGTAAACACACGCGTATAACGCAAGCGCACGTATCGTTCAAGTAGTATAAAAATATCGATCCCACGAGGACTTAATATCTAATCTATTAATTTTATGAGGTCAAATGATTACTAGTATCTAACAGGTTGATTGATTGATTTGAAATGATGACGATTCTAAATTTAAAAGCAAGTAAATAAACTTGTCGAAAATAGGTCTTCTGAAGACGTTGAGGAAAAGGTGGAGGTGGAATGATCTGTTCTTTTTCCTTTGCTTCTTTTTCCTCCATCTGTTGCTTTGTTTCTTTTGGAACTTCCTCAGCAGTTGTTTTAGCTCCAACATCTTTGTTGATTTCAGTACCGCTTTTTAACATGATGGCATGACATTGCTCATTCCCCATGTTTCTTGGATTTGGCTCTGTGTTGCTAGGAAGGGTACCTGTCGGTCTGTAACTCTGAGCATTTGCCAGTTGTCCCATTTGATTCTCCAGTGCTTTAATAGAAGCAGATTGACTTTGAATTAATACTGCTTGGGATTGAAACATAGCATCATATCTTGCTTCTTGAGAGTCGTGTTTTGCTTCTATCTTTTTCAAGTGGGTCAATACTTCTGTTATTCCTGATTCATTTGTCTGCTCCTGGCTTTTGTTCTGTTGTTGGAATTCAGGTGGTGGATAGTTCTGTTGTTGGCCTGAATTGTTGCTCCATGAAAAATTGGGAAGATTCCTCCACCCTGGGTTGTAGATGTTGGAATATGGATTGTTCCACTGTCTGTTGAAATTGTTGACAAAATTCACCGTTTCTTCAAGTTGGTTCGACTCTGGTGCTCCTCCATATGGTGAACTTGTGGATCCAGTGGTAAGAGTCTCCATGAATTTTCATATCTGATCTAGCTTGGCGTTGACTGCTGTATTGGCTCCACTTTCATAAATTCCTGCAATTCTTTGGATCATGCTCCTTTCTGTTGGCCACAAGGAATTGTTGTTGGCCATTTCTTCAATTAGCTCCCAGGCTTGATCTTCTCCTTTTGCCATTAAAGCTCCTCCAGCAGCAGCATCGATTGTGGTTCTCATTATTCTAGAAAGTCCATTATAGAATGTTTGGACTTGAAGCCATTTTGGAATTTCATGGTGAGGACATTTCTGAAGCAAATCTTTGTACCTTTCCCAAGCTTCGCAGATGGATTCTGAATCTTGTTGTACAAAGGATGTAATGTCATTCCTCAGCTTTCCAGTTCTGGCTGGTGGAAAGTACTTTGCAAGAAATTTGGTGGCTAAAGTGTTCCAAGTTGTGATAGAACCTGCTGGTAGTGAATGTAGCCAAGCTTTAGCTCTGTCCTTTAAGGAATATGGAAAAAATCGCAGTCTCATTGCTTCTTCCTCTTCTCGATTGTAATTGAAAGTGCCGTAAACTTCCAGGAAGTTGTTGATGTGGGCATTAGGATCTTCAGTTGCATTCCCCCCAAACTGAACTGACTGCTGAATCATCTGAATGCATGTTTTGGTGTTACCTGCATTTGCTGGTAATGGAGAAAGTACAATACAGGAAATGAGTCTGTCAACCACCGGAATAGTTCTGTCTCGAATGGGAATTGGTGGTGCAACGTTCAAAGGTTCAGGTTCCATGTTGACTAAAGCTTCTTGGCCTTCTCGCCTTTCCCTTCTCAACTGTCTGATGGTTCTTTCAATTTCCGGTCAAGCGGTCGGAGTTAAAAGCTTCTGGTTCGACTCATGTAGTTTCTGAGAACCTGAAACACAAGAAAACAAAAACAATAAGTAAAAAGAAATTAGATACAAGTAACGTATCTAACCCCTAAACTAATAGTAAAAGATAAATAAGTCCCCGGCAACAGCGGCAAAAACTTGACCGGCGTAAACACACGCGTATAACGCAAGCGCACGTATCGTTCAAGTAGTATAAAAATATCGATCCCATGAGGACTTAATATCTAATCTATTAATTTTATGAGGTCAAATGATTACTAGTATCTAACAGGTTGATTGATTGATTTGAAATGATGACGATTCTAAATTTAAAAGCAAGTAAATAAACTTGTCGAAAATAGGTCTTAAGAAAATTCAATATTAAAAACTATCTAGGGTTGTGATTTATTCCAATATCATTTTAAATATGAAGTGGTTATCTTAAAGTTGGGTAATATATTGATTTATTAACCTGGAACACTAAATTATGTGTAAGCCTCTGTCGATGGTCAGACACAAATACCCAGTTTAACCCAATTGAACCATATGTCTATGTCAACCAAATTATCTGGATTCATTAAGTTTAAGTTCCAATTATGGCTACCCCCGCCCGACAGGTATATTCCTATCCTGTAAGGAAATCTATTAAAGGGTTATCTATCCTCAAGGAAGATCGTGGGCTATTGAGTCTAAGGCTGAAACCTAAAATCCCTATGTCTAGTTCATTTTAGATTTACCAGATCAATTTTATTAATGGCCAGTTAATGAAAAAACATTAAGATTAAGACTCAATAAATAAATCTTTATATTACCAAGCTATAATCTAACCCCTTATAAAACGGTGATATTAAAAGTCATCACAACCCCAGATAACTAATTTAGTTACAACACATAAATAGGGCTAGTAAAAACTTGAAAATAAAAGACATAAAGTAAAAATGCGGTACAGTAAATACTGAAAAGTAAATTACAATAAAATAAAATGCTAAGGTAAAAGGAATTACTTTTACTATTTACTATTTTAGATATCTCCCATAAAATAATATATAAACTTGTGATTCTTTTTCCAACCAGCCATATAGGCGGTAACCTGATTAAGTCAAATTAAGTCCAACCAGCCATTAAGGCGGTAAAAAGATTTGTCCATAAACCAGCCATAAAGCCGGAACCAAAATAAAATTACCAACCGACCAATCTAGAGGTATCCTTTATTAGTCAGGTTTAAACCAGATTAAAATGAATTACCAACCGACCAATCTGGCGGTATCCTTTTTAAGTCAATATTAAATAGTGAATATATTATTTTTAAGGGTGATTAATCTAAATAGTAATAGTAAAAGAATTACCTTTCACTCTAGCTGGGGAAGTTACCTCCTCATGGTAAATAGTAAAAACTGTAAAAAGTAAAAAACAAGTAAATTACTATTATTACAAAACGTAATTAAAATTAATTACAAAACTAAAAACTAAAAAAAAAACTAAAAATTAAAAGAAAGTAGAGAGAGAAACTCTCTTTTTACATCAAAGAGATGAGATAGAGTGGTACCTCTAAAACTGAAATCTTGAGCTCAATTTATAGGCCTCGGTAGGCTTCCAGCGTCGCGACTCCAGGGCCTTTGGCATCGCTACGCCAGATTTTGTCGACGTGGCACGCTCTGGTCGTCGGTTTGAAGATTCTGGATAAGTTGATAAGGTGACACGTGGCGAGGTAGTTGGGCTTCAATTATTGTGACACGTGGCAGCTTCTGATTGGTCGATGAGATTCTTATCCGCCACGTGTCAGATAAGGATTAGATACTCAATGATTGATGCTGACGTGGCGGTGACGTGGTGGTGACGTGGCGACACATGGGAAAGAGACTGTCGGCACCGTAGGATTACGACACATGGCACTTCCTGATTGGATGATGATGATGTGGCACGACACGTGGCAATGTTGACTTGTGACTTGCTGACGTGGCTGATGACATGGAGACACGTAGGATGCCACGTGGCACACGCGGCAATGGTGATTGTCGGCATCGTAGGATGATGACACGTGGCACGACGCACGTTAGCAGATCGACTGTGATGGTGACACGTGGCACGACGCACGTTAGCAAAGTCAAACTTTTCTCAGATTTTGATTTGGGGACCCGGCGCACGTTAGCACTGTTCGGCGCACGTTAGGCATCGCGACGCTGAAGGTCTTGGCGTCGCAACGCGGGAATTTACCAAAATGCCCTTTTCGTCCAATTTTCACTGTTTTGGCCCAAATCACCTCCAGAATGTCCTGAAACTTACAAAATAACACAAAACACATCAAAATATTCACAAAACTCAAGAAACTATACAAAATATTAGGTTAAATGAGTGGGAAATAGTGATAGATTTACTACTCATCACACCCTCAAACCTAACATTTTGCTAGTCCTCGAGCAAAACATAAAATAATATAAATAAATTAACTTAGCCACTTTCGTAGGGATCACGGTTGCATTTAGTGTATGCAACAAGCCTTTAAACCCCTAGGTGTCCATAGTGGACGAGTTGTAGTCTCGTGAGGGTTTACAGCAACGATACCCACAAACGTTTTACAAAAGTAAAAGTTAGTAAAACTAATGCACACAAAAGCAGAAAGACAAGCGAAAAACCAATAAAGATGTTAGTGACTAATCATGTGAAACTTCTACTCCAAGTTACTAGTTGTTTTGTTTTATTCTAAATTACTGAATAAGTAAATTCTCCGATTATTTTTACCATTCTTCATATACATAGCCAACAAAATATTAAACAACTTATTTTTGCCCACAACAGTCATAAGTGCAGTTGATAAGAGATTAATATTTTTGTCCTAAAGTTCTATCAGATTTCACACATTTTTGTAGCAATGGAATAATTTTTCTCATTTTTCTGATTTTTTTTTTATATTTTTTATTTATATACAATACCTTCCATCTATGTAACGAGTGTTGGGTCGGTGGCTCCCAAACCAGTTGGCTTTAGGGCACCAGGTGTTAAGACACCCCTACGGACTTAATTACTCAGACTTCAGATATATATATATATATATATATATTTGCAGCATCTTTGATCCATGTAACGAGCTTTGGGCCAGTGACTCTCAAACCAGTTGGTTTTAGGGCACTAGGTGTTAAAACACCCTTACAGACTTAATAACTCGGATCTCAGATTTTTTTTTTTACTCCATTGCTTTTTGAGATGTTTTCTCCAATTAAACTACAGCACTGAATATTACAAACTTTTCAATTTTAGCTCATGTCCGTATGTTACTATATATGTTGATAATATCTGTCAACTGAGCATATGAAGATCCATTTTAGTCCGTTTTAAGGAGAATTCACATTAAATAATTCAAAATGAAATAAACAAAAATTAACTTATTTCAAAATAGGTTTGAGATACGTGTCTCAGGAGTGGAAACTCCTTACTCAGCTATCTCTTACCAATTTCACCTTTTTAGTCAAATAAAAATGCAAAATATTTTTGTAATTTTTGAAAAATTTTCAATTTTTTTGTAATTTTCGAAAAATTTTGGACTAAAAATAAAAATAACACACAAAGTAAAAACAAGGTACTGATCAACTAATTCCCTCCCCCAAACCTAAATGAGACATTGTCCCCATTGTCTTAAATAGTAAAAGGAGAGTTAAGAAGGTCGTACCTGGTTAGCTAAAATCTACAGGAAATTAAAGGTTAAGATCCAGATTAATCTGACGCCTCTTACCACGATCGTCCTCGGACCAATTTATCTTTGAAAGGATAGGGTCAACTTGTGGTTCATAGGCTATGAGTTGGTCTATTAGATCCGGAGCAGTTCTGGCAGTAAAGAGGAGTTCTTTCATAGGTTTTGACACGAACCCATTTCTCCGAGCATCATCAAGAAACACACAAAGAAAATCATAAAATCCATCAACGTTGAGCAGTCCAAGCGATTTCTGGTGTATGTTCAGGTTCGCCCAAGATAGCACAATAAAAATTTCCTCCAATGTACCCAAGCCACCTGGCAAAGCGATAAAAGCATCAGCACGGTTAATCATTTCTACCAGTCGTTTAGAATTACCTGGCACGATCAGTTCCTCTCCGTTTGATGATCCAATAAGATTTGCCTCTGCCAAGGGTTTTGGGATGATTCCCAAAACATGATTGCCTCCTTCCTGTACAGCCTTTGAAACGATCCCCATAAGTCCGAGATTGCCTCCGCCATATATTAAATGCATATTCCTTGCAGCTAAAACTCGACCCAATTCCTGTGCTGCTTCTGCGTATTGTGGTTTAGTTCCAACACTACTACCGCAAAACACACAGATGTTTTCAACTCGTCTTCTTGAAGTGGCTTCATTTTTTTATGTATTTCTTTCTCAACTCTGGATGCCTTCAAAAGTGCAATGACGGGCTGAATTTATAGTACCTGAAAAGGGTGAGTAAAAATAGCACAAGTATCTTCCAGAGGACGATTAGTAGCGAATTAATATCGTGATAGTCAAAAAGGTCTGGATCATGTCGGAGAAAATTAAAAGAAAACAACAAAACAAATCACAATTATTAAGAAAAGACAAATAGATATAATATTTACAAGAAAAGTAACGGCTTGATTGACGTCTATGCGTCAGGGACAAGCTTCCCATCCAATTTTCTTATAAATTGGCAAACATGGTCTTTTTGAGTCAGATTCCCGATACTTAACAGTTGTCTTTCCTTTTGGAATTGTGCATATAACATGCGAATTTCATGATACACATATCCACTGGGATGCGTCTCAAGAGTTTTAGATATGTCATCCAAAGACTCTTTACTCAAGCCATCCCTAATGAAGTTAATCTTATCTTCACGGTTATCGGACACCATTCCTAAAGAACGACAACGAGTATTGCAATATATGCGAGCACATTTATAAAAAACACACATTCTTTTGGCTCTTCTCTTTTTAGCATATGTGTTCTTTCCTAAGCCAGACAGATGTGAAATAAAAGAGTCAGAAGACTCACCTGCCAATCGGACCCGTGCTTCAATTAACCAACGAATGTCAGTAGGAATACCTTTGATCATCAGTAGTCTCATCCGTTCTAAGCGACCTTTGTAAACTTTCATCAGAGATTTTTAGGGAGAAAGAAGGAAATTGCTTATGAAGATTTGCGAGAGAGCATCTTCTATCTTGAAATGACTAAACCAGTAAAAATTAAACACACAAAAATAAAACACACCAAATCACAATATATACACAAATTGCATGGGTTGCCTCCATGCTAGCGCTAAGTTTAAAGTCGTCAGCCAGACTTGACTTCTCGAACGTTAAGCTGGATCTGAAAGTGTAACACTTTCTTTTTGTCGCTCAAATGATTCTCCCCAGTAGTGCTTGACATGCTTGTTTTTAACCTTGAAAGTTTTGTTAGCGTCAGGATCATGTATCTCAACGGCCCTTTTTGGTAAAACTTTGGTGATCACAAATGGACCTGACCACTGTGGTTTTGGCTTCCATGGGAAGAATTTTACCCTTGATTTGTTTAACAGTACCTTCTGCCCTGGTTCCAGTTGTATGCGCACTAACTTCTCATCATGTCTTTTCTTGCCATTTTCTTTGTACAATTTGGCATCATCAAAAGACTGATTGTGAAATTCCTCCAATTCTTTGAGCTGGTTGAACTTTTTCTCTTCTGTTGCTTGTAGTGCAAGAATTGGCTCATTCAGTACAAAAGACGTTTTATCTTTAGGCTCCACATGCAATTGACATGTTTTAAGTTTTTCAGTAGAACTTTGCATTGCATTGGAGTTCTGAATGGTACTGTGTATCACATTAAGTTTGAAACATTCCTCATTATTTTCATCATCTGGGAAATTCATGGCCTTGAAAACATTGAATGTTACTTCTTGGACCTGTACCCTCATGGTTAATTCTCTTTTTTGTACATCAATAATGGTTCGACCTGTAGCCAAGAATGGTCTCCCGAGGATGATTGGCACGTCTGCGTCTTCCTCCATATCAAGGACAATAAAATCTGTTGGGAAAATGAATTTGTCAACCTTGACCAGCACATCCTCAACTACGCCTCTTGGAAATACGAGCGTTCTATCAGCAAGTTGCAGTGAGACTGAAGTTGGCATTGTTTCTCCAATCTGTAATTTCCTGTAAATAGAAAAAGGCATCAAGTTAACACTCGCACCTAAATCACACAAAGTCTTACCAAAGTTATGTTCTCCTATGACGTAAGGAACAGTGAAACTGCCAGGATCTTTCAACTTCGGGGGAAGTTTCCTCTGAATGATTGGCACTACATTCTTCTGTTAATGCTACTGTCTCGTAATCTCCCAATCTCCGTTTTCGTGAAAGAATATCTTTCATGAATTTGGCATAGGTGGGCATTTGTTCAAACGCTTCTGCAAATGGAATGTTGATATGCAGCTTTTTGAAGATCTCCAGGAACCGAGAAAACTGCTTGTCCAATTTGTTCTTCTGAAGACGTTGAGGAAAAGGTGGAGGTGGAATGATCTGTTCTTTTTCCTTTGCTTCTTTTTCCTCCATCTGTTGCTTTTTTCTTTTGGAACTTCCTCAGCAGTTGTTTTGGCTCCAACATCTTTGTTGATTTCAGTACCGCTTTTTAATATGATGGCATGACATTGCTCCTTCCCCATGTTTCTTGGATTTGGCTCTGTGTTGCTAGGAAGGGTATCTGGCGGTCTGTAACTCTGAGCATTTGCCAGTTGTCCCATTTGATTCTCCAGTGCTTTAATAGAAGTAGATTGACTTTGAATTAATGCTGCTTGGGATTGAAACATAGCATCATATCTTGCTTCTTGAGAGTCGTGTTTTGCTTCTATCTTTTTCAAGTGGGTCAATACTTCTGTTATTCTTGATTCATTTGTCTGCTCCTGGCTTTTGTTCTGTTGCTGGAATTCAGGTGGTGGATAGTTCTGTTGTTGGCCTGAATTGTTGCTCCATGAAAAATTGGGATGATTCCTCCACCATGGGTTGTAGGTGTTGGAATATGGATTGTTCCACTATCTGTTGAAATTGTTGACAAAATTCACCATTTCTTCAAGTTGGTTCGACTCTGGTGCTCCTCCATATGGTGAACTTGTGGATCCAGTGGTAAGAGTCTCCATGAATTTGCATATCTGATCTAGCTTGGCGTTGACTGCTGTAATGGCTCCACTTTCATAAATTCCTGCAATTCTTTGGATCATGCTCCTTTCTGTTGGCAACAAGGAATTGTTGTTGGCCATTTCTTCGATTAGGTCCCAGGCTTGATCTTCTCCTTTTGCCATTAAAGCTCCTCCAGCAGCAACATCGATTGTGGTTCTCATTATTCTAGAAAGTCCATTATATAATGTTTGGACTTGAAGCCATTTTGGAATTTCATGGTGAGGACATTTCTGAAGCAAATCTTTGTACCTTTCCCAAGCTTCGCAGAAGGATTCTGAATCTTGTTGTACAAAGGATGTGATGTCATTCCTCAGCTTTCCGGTTCTGGCTGGGGGAAAGTACTTTGCAAGAAATTTGGTGGCTAAAGTGTTCCAAGTTGTGATAGAACCTGCTGGTAGTGAATGTAGCCAAGCTTTAGCTCTGTCCTTTAAGGAATATGGAAAAACTCGCAGTCTCATTGCTTCTTCCGCTTCTCGGTTGTAATTGAAAGTGCCGTAAACTTCCAGGAAGTTGCTGATGTGGGCATTAGGATCTTCAGTTGCATTCCCCCCAAACTGAACTGACTGCTGAATCATCTGAATGCATGTTTTGATGTCACCTGTATTTGCTGGTAAGGGAGAAAGTACAATACAGGAAATGAGTCTGTCAACCACCGGAATAGTTCTGTCTCGAATGGGAATTGGTGGTGCAACGTTCAAAGGTTCAGGTTCCATGTTGACTAAAGCTTCTTGGCCTTCTCGCCTTTCCCTTCTCAACTGTCTGATGGTTCTTTCAATTTCCGGGTCAAGCGGTCGGAGTTAAAAGCTTCTGGTTCGACTCATGTAGTTTCTGAGAACCTGAAACACAAGAAAACAAAAACAATAAGTAAAAAGAAATTAGATACAAGTAACGTATCTAACCCCTAAATTAATAGTAAAAGATAAATAAGTCCCCGGCAACGGCGCCAAAAACTTGACTGGAGTAAACACACGCGTATAACGCAAGTGCACGTATCGTTCAACTAGTATAAAAATATCGATCCCACGAGGACTTTAATTAATATCTAATCTATTAATTTTATGAGGTCAAATGATTACTAGTATCTAACAGGTTGATTGATTGATTTGAAATGATGACGATTCTAAATTTAAAAGCAAGTAAATAAACTTGTCGAAAATAGGTCTTAAGAAAATTCAATATTAAAAACTATCTAGGGTTGTGATTTATTCCAATATCATTTTAAATATGAAGTGGTTATCTTAAAGTTGGGTAATATATTGATTTATTAACCTGGAACACTAAATTATGTGTAAGCCTATGTCGATGGTCAGACACAAATACCCAGTTTAACCCAATTGAACCATATGTCTATGTCAACCAAATTATCTGGATTCATTAAGTTTAAGTTCCAATTATGGCTACCCCCGCCCGACAGATATATTCCTATCCTGTAAGGAAATCTATTAAAGGGTTATCTATCCTCAAGGAAGATCGTGGGCTATTGAGTCTAAGGCTGAAACCTAAAATTCCTATGTCTAGTTCATTTTAGATTTACCAGATCAATTTTATTAATGGCCAGTTAATGAAAAAGCATTAAGATTAAGACTCAATAAATAAATCTTTATATTACCCAAGCTATAATCTAACCCCTTATAAAACAGTGATATTAAAAGTCATCACAACCCCAAATAACTAATTTAGTTACAACACATAACTATGGCTAGTAAAAACTTGAAAATAAAAGACATAAAGTAAAAATGCGGTAAAGTAAATACTGAAAAGTAAATTACAATAAAATAAAATGCTAAGGTAAAAGGAATTACTTTTACTATTTACTATTTTAGATATCTCCCATAAAATAATATATAAACTTGTGATTCTTTTTCCAACCAGCCATATATGCGGTAACCTGATTAAGTCAAATTAAGTCCAACCAGCCATTAAGGCGGTAAAACGATTTGTCCATAAACCAGCCATAAAGGCGGAACCAAAATAAAATTACCAACCGACCAATATAGCTGTAGACGCTGGTTTTCGCCCGAGGTCCACAATTGAGATTTTGTATAGGGGCACTGGCGATCCTGCAAAACAAAGATGTAGGGTGAGCGTGGAGGGTCTACCCACCGGTGTGGTGGATGCCGTAGGCACTCCGACGCCCAAGTCAGTGAAGGTAATAAGGAGTAAAAAGGTGGGAAGTCAAAGGTTGGATACTACCTTGGACTTCGTATGGTGCCGTGAGGGCGGTAAGTGGAAGGAGTGGCAAGCTTGAGGATGTCCCAAAGCTATGGGTAGGAGAGCCAGACCTCCAATCCCCTCCTATTGGAAACTCATTTCCTGTATATACATGCTTAAGTAACGTGTGCCTTTATTGCCATTTGATTGCTTGTCCGTTGGGTCGTGATAACGGTCGACTTCATGAGGGGGGTTTTATTTGTATTTGCCCGTTGTTGGCTGGCAACTGTTGAATTTATGAATGGTATTTATGAACTTAGGCGTTACGTGGGCCGGCCTCTGGATGGTCCTTCGGTTACGGGTGTTGGTGTTCATCGGGCTTGGGCCGACATTATGTCTTTGGGGTTTGATTAGGAGGCTTCAGGGGTGCGTCCAGTATCGGGTTTGAAGTAAAATGACGAAACTACCCTTGGACCAAATTTGGCCCAAACAATAGCGGTATCCTTTATTAGTCAGGTTTAAACCAGATTAAAATGAATTACCAACCGACCAATCTGGCGGTATCCTTTTTAAGTCAATATTAAATAGTGAATATATTATTTTTAAGGGAGATTAATCTAAATAGTAACAGTAAAAGAATTACCTTTCACCCTAGCTGGGGAAGTTACCTCCTCATGGTAAATAGTAAAAACTGTAAAAAGTAAAAAACAAGTAAATTACAATTATTACAAAACGTAATTAAAATTAATTACAAAACTAAAAACTAAAAAAAAACTAAAAATTAAAAGAAAGTAGAGAGAGAAACTCTCTATTTACATCAAAGAGATGAGATAGAGTGGTACCTCTAAAACTGAAATCTCGAGCTCAATTTATAGGCCTCGGTAGGCTTCCAGCGTCGCGACGCCAGGGCCTTTGGCGTCGCTACGCCAGATTTTGTCGACGTGGCACGCTCTGGTTCGTCGGTTTGAAGATTCTGGATAAGTTGATAAGGTGACACGTGGCGAGGTAGTTGGGCTTCAATTATTGTGACACGTGGCAGCTTCTGATTGGTCGATGAGATTCTTATCCGCCACGTGTCAGATAAGGATTAGATACTCAATGATTGATGCTGACGTGGCGGTGACGTGGCGACACATGGGAAAGAGACTGTCGGCACCGTAGGATTGCGACACGTGGCACTTCCTGATTGGATGATGATGATGTGGCACGACACGTGGCAATGTTGACTTGCTGACGTGGCTGATGACATGAAGACACGTAGGATGCCACGTGGCACACGTGGCAATGGTGATTGTCGGCATCATAGGATGATGACACGTGGCATGACACACGTTAGCTGATCGACTGTGATGGTGACACGTGGCACGGCGCACGTTAGCAAAGTCAAACTTTTCTCAGATTTTGATTTGGGGACCCGGCGCACGTTAGGCATCGCGACGCTGAAGGTCTTGGCGTCGCGACGCGGGAATTTACTAAAATGCCCTTTTCGTCCAATTTTCACTGTTTTGGCCCAAATCACCTCCAGAATGTCCTGAAACTTACAAAATCACACAAAACACATCAAAATATTCACAAAACTCAAGAAACTATACAAAATATTAGGTTAAATGAGTGGGAAATAGTGATAGATTTACCACTCATCACTATGGACCCCAACAGAAGAATAGAGAGGAGTGAGGAAAGTGTTCCAGCAGACAGGGGGAGATACCAGAGGCTTGTAAGCAAACTAATCTATCTTTCACACACCAGACCAGACATTGCATTCTCAGTCAGTGTAGTGAGTCAACACATGAACAATCCTACTGAAGATCATTTAGAAGCTGTAAACCGAATTTTAAGGTACTTGAAAATGACTCATGTGCACGGTTTATTGTTCAAAAAATGTAAAAATCATGAGATTGAAATCTACACAGATGCTAGCTGGGCTGAAGAGTTAACTGAGAGAAGATCAATTACTGGTTATTGTTCATATGTATGAGGTAATCTTGTCACTTGGAGAAGCAAGAAACAACCAGTGGTTTCTAGGAGTAGTACAGAGTCAGAATATCGTGCACTTGCTTTAGGAATTTGTGAAGGGATATGGCTTCAAAGATTGTTAAGGGAACTGGGAGTTGAAGCAAAAAGTGCAGTAAGAATATTTTGTGACAGTCAGACAGCTATTGACACCTCTAAAAATCCAGTACATCATGATAGAACAAAGCATGTAGAGATTGATCGATACTTTATATCAGAGAAGGTCAACAATGGAATAATTCAATTAAGCTATATTCCTACAAGACTTCAAACTGCAGACATTCTCACTAAAGCTCTTCCCATGACCAGTTTTGATGAATTTAATTCCAAGCTTGGCTTGTATAACATATACAACCCAGCTTGAGGGGGAGTGTAGAAAAGATCAGATCCGATCCTAGTGGAAATTAGTTAGGATCTGATTATTCTTTATTTAAGTTTTGAATTATTTTCTGTTTCCTATTTTAGTGGAGTTCCTAATTTAGAGAGATTTTATCCCAGATTTTTCTCCTTGAATTGTGGACTGGAATACCAGCCACTTTACTATAAATATTAGGTTGTAATTCATGATTAATAAGATAATTTATTCATAATTTCTTCATCTAAATTCACAATAATCAATGTGAGTGATATAGAGTTTTTGGCCATTACCT
Source organism: Zanthoxylum bungeanum (assembly GCA_019454045.1). Classification (NCBI taxonomy): domain Eukaryota; kingdom Viridiplantae; phylum Streptophyta; class Magnoliopsida; order Sapindales; family Rutaceae; genus Zanthoxylum; species Zanthoxylum bungeanum. Next base: position 74,242 of record SKCR01031799.1, read on the forward strand.
ACTGTGAGCTAATCATTCCCTTTGAACTCTGAGCTGATGGATAGATTCCTCAGGTTTTTAGTCACATAATCCGTGGCTCCACTGCCCAAGAACCATGTCCCTTAATCTGTCTTTCTCGTTGAATACCATGACGGGATGAATAGCAACAGAGACGCTAGCTCTTCTGTTGGAACGAACTGAATTAAATATTAACTTTAACACTAGATAAAAAAAAAGCCTAAGAGTTACATATGAAGGCCTCTTTTATATTACTCAAGCAAAAAAAACTCATAAATAGTACTTAATGGGATTATAAGAATTACAAAACAAAAAAAAAATTGCCACTTTAATCAACAATTCATTCACCATTCAATTTCATTCATTAAGAAAAAATATTACCTATGTTTTTTTAGCAGACATAAAGATACATCTGCTTTTTTCCAACAGACGTAAAGGTAATGTCCTAAATAAACATGTATGTTGTGTTTGAGCTTGTTTATAACACAAATAAACATGTATGTTTGTGTTTGAGCTTGTTTATGGCACAAAAGCTTCATGCAATAATCAATATCATATTTTAAATGATTTTTTTTTTCATGATTTAAAAATTGATATAAAATATAAGATAATTTGTATCCCAAATTTATAAAGAAACCGGTATTAAAATTAACAAATACCAACCAGTCCGGACTGACATCCCTAGTGTCACACGGCTAAATTTCAACCCCAAGTTTTCTTAGCCAAGTGCGGCACTAAGTTCGCCCAACTTAGTCAGCCTTTTCCCGCAAGCACACTCAAGTCACAAGCATTCACTCCACAATGTTCACACACCCTCACAGTAAGCACACAAGCAACCAACGCATCAAGTAAATACAAGACACCAAGCTTTACAGGACAATACCCAATATTTTTATTACACCAAAGCAATTACAAGGAATCGTGCTAGAACATACAAAGGCTCAATGAACATTCACTCTTGTACACTCTCGTACTATGCTCTCTCCCTGTATGTTTTTCACAAACAGAATATATACTAGCGGCAGTTACACCTCAACTGCCCTAGGGTGTGCTGGCCCAATAGGCACCAGCCAAATAATCACATAGCAGTTACATCCCAACTGCTATAGGAAGTTCACACACACAAGTACCACACGAATTCCCCTACATGTTTCCCAACTCCCAAGTTACTAGTAGTTTCCCTCGCAACAGGCCCATGTGTTCTGCATGTGAAGCCAACTCCCTTACATGTGCACGCCAACTGCCATGCAAGTGTGCGCCAACTGCCTCTCGCAACTGCCCTGCATGTCTGCTGCATATGAACCCCTTTCCCATGCGCAACTGTCTTGCATGTGCACGCAACTGCCTTGTCCAAGACAACATTAACTCCCTACGGACAGCACCAACCGCCCAATATCTCAGCAACACTCCCTTAGGACAGCACCAACTGCCCACTGGGTTAGCAACACTCCCTCAAGACAGCACCAACTGCCCACACAAACACAGCCCACCCAAATCTTCGAGCAACCAGTTGAAGGGGCTAACAAACCACCCCCACCTGAACTAGGCGACGCCCTCATCGCAACTGAATCAAGATATGTCTGGACTACCCTATCAAATTGCCACAAAGTAGTATTCTGTTCCCAAGTTGTATCTGCCTCAGCGCAACCTTTCCACTGAACCAAGAATTTTGTCCTCCGATTCTTCTTACTCTGCCCCATCACCCTGTGATCCAATATATTCTCAATTTGCTTGTCAAACTGTTTCCGAATTGTTGGCGGAGTTCGATTTTTCTGAACTCGACTCTCATCATTGTCTTCATGGAACGGCTTCAAGAAACTCACATGGAATATAAGATGCACATTATTCTTATCCGATAGCTTCAACCGATAAACTACTTGACCAACCCGTTTCACTATTTCAAATGGACCATCAAATTTCGGCACCAACCCAAGATGTATTGTCTTGCTGCTGATTTTCTTCCAAATCTAAGGAGTCAATTTCAGTAACACTCGGTCACCCACCTGAAATTCCAGCAGCCTCCTCTTCTTGTCAGCATACTTCCTCATTCGGCGCAATGCCTTCTCAAGGCTATCCCTTGCCTCTTCCAGCAACTCATGATTTTCACGCGTAAATCTATACGCAACAGGACACTTGCCCCCAATGCGCTGCTTGATCACCTCATGCGGGGTCAGCGGCTGTTGCCCCAACACTATCTCAAAAGGACTCATCCATGTTGATGAGCTTTTGTGCAAGTTGTACGAGAACTGAGCCACATCCAATATCTCCACCCAATTCTTCTAACTCGCAGTCACATGATGCCTCAAATATTCTTCCAGCAACCCATTCACCCTTTTCGTCTGACCATCTGTCTGAGGATGATTTTCCGTAGAAAATTTCAAGTCTGACCCCATCAAGCAAAATAACTCAGTCCAGAACCGACCTGTGAACCGTGCATCTCTGTCACTCACTATGTCTTGCGACAGCCCAAAGTGTTTCACCACATCTCTGAAAAACAAGCGTGTAGTTTCCTCCGCAGGGCACGCATGCGTCGCTGCCATGAACACATCATACTTGGAGAACCGATCCACTACTACCAGCACTAAACAATACTCTTGCACTATTGGAAATCCCTCAATGAAGTCCATAGAAACACTCTTCCATGGTTATTCCGGAATGGGCAGGGGTTGTAGCATCCCTGCCTCATTCTTCCGCTCCGTTTTATCCAGTTGACACACTAGGCAAGATCTTACATAGGCCTCAATGTCATGTTCCATCCTCGGCCAATACCAACTCCGAGCCAGCAAAGCCAGTGTTCTCTCAACACCTGGATGTCCCACCCACTGAGCATCGTGTGTCTCCCTCAGTAACTCCCTCCTGAGGTTCCCATAACTCGGAACAAAGGGCATTCCTCCCTTTACATAGAGCAAACCACCATCTACCCAATATTTTCGGACCTGACCATCAGCAACTTTCCCCACTAACCGTTGATAAACATAATCCAATGGTGATACCTCCCTGATTCTATCAAGAAAATCACTCTTTAAAACCGAAATTGTCGCTACTGCCTCCACTACAGCCTTACGACTAAGAGCATCCGCAACTTGGTTATGCCTCTCAGGTCGGTGCTCCAACTCAAAATCAAATTCAACAAGCATCTCTTGCCACCTTGCTTGCTTAGGACTCAACTTCTTCTGTGTCTTGAAGAAAGTGTTGGCAACATTATCCGTCACTACCCTAAAGTGCGAACCCAGCAAGTAATGCCACCAAGTGTTTAGGCAATGAACAACTGCCGTCATCTCCTTCTCATGTGTTGAATACCTCTGCTTGGCATCCTTCAATTTTCTGCTTTCAAAGGCAATCAGATGTGAATTCTGCACCAATACACTCTCAGTAGCCCAGTCAGAAGCATCAGTGTGTACCTCAAATAGTAAATCAAAGTTCGGCAATCACAAAACAGGCTCCTCTGCTATCGCCCCCTTTAAATCCTTAAATGCCTCCTGGCATTGCACACTCCACACCCAATTGTGTTCCTTTTTCAGAAAATCAGTCAAATGAGCTACTCGTTTTGAATATCCCTTGATGAACTTACGGTAATAGTTAGCCAATCCCAAAAATGACCGCAATTCAGCAACTTTAGAAGGACTAGGCCAATCCCGAATAGCCTGGACTTTTCTCTCGTCCATGCGAACTTGCCCTTGTCTCACCCAATGACCAAGAAACATCACTTCCTGTTGGGCAAATTCACATTTCTCTATTTTAACATACAGTGCACGCTGCCTCAGTTTCTCCAACACCAATCTCAAATGGTGCAAATGATCAGCAAGGGTTTCACTATATATTACTATGTCATCCAGATATACCACCACAAAATGGTCCACAAACTCAAATAACACATCATTCATTAAATTGCAGAAAGTAGCTGGTGCATTAGTAAGTCCGAAAGGCATTACTAAAAACTCATATGATCCATACCTTGTCACACAAGTAGTCTTCCCCTCATCTCATTCGGCAATAAGAACTTGCCAATATCCAGACCGTAAATCCAGCTTCGTGAAGTAGAACGCCTTAGACAAACGATCAAACAAATCTGCCACCAACGGAATTGGATACTTATTCTTGATCGTTACCTTGTTCAAAGCCCGATAATCCACACACATCCGCAAAGATCCATCTTGCTTCTTCTGGAATATGACAGACACATCATATGGAACTTTAGAGGGCTGGATCATTCCAGCATCAAGCAACTTTCCTAATTTCTTGCGCAATTCAACTAGTTCCGGAGGACTCATCCGGTAAGGTACTTGGGCAAGCGGCCGAATACTAGGGACCAATTTATCTTGTGGTCAGTAGGTCTTCGGGGCGGAAGGGACTTTGACAACTCCGGAGGCATTACATCCTTGTATTCCATCAATAGTTCTACAACCACATCAGACACCTCCACTGTCTTTCCCACTTTGACTTTTATGAGTGCAACCAAGTATGTTTCTTCCCCACGCTTCAACCCACTCTCAATCTGCAAGGCTGACACAAACTCTGTTGTCCCTCAGCCCGTTTACTCCCGCACACTTTGCCAACAGCAGGGACAAAGCATGGTTGATCCTCATCACCAATCAGAAGACCCGCCAAGTAAGGCATCACCACAACCCTGGCCTGGATGAAAAACTGATTCCCCAAAATCAACTCGAAGTCACTCAAAGGTACTGCCATCAACGTGCATGACCCATGCCACTGGCCAAGTTGTATCATCACACCCGCAACTGTGCCTTGAACTTGCTTTGCTATCGAATTGACAGCCTTAATGCTACTCCTCGATTTAGTCAATTCGAGGCCCAACTTCTCGACAACTCCCACCGCAACAAAGTTGTGTGTAGTCTCAGTGTCCACTATTTCCCTCACTGTTTTCCCACTAATGAGAACTTGGACATACATCAAGCCATTATCAAATTTGTCTTCCCGAATTGCATTCACCAACTGAAGAGGGTTCATCCGACTAGGCCCTGCCAAGTCCCCTTCCCCTTCCTTGCCCGTTTCTGTAGCCACAAGTGCATTTAGTTTCTCCTTTTTGGGGCAATCTCTTGCCCTATGTGGACCATCACAGATGAAACATCCCTTGTTGTTGTTGTTCGCTCCCTTGAACTTTCCATCATCTTGTGACTTCCCTTTTCCCTATTTGTTCTTCTTCTTTTCCCCCTTCTCCGAGTCTTTGTACTTCTTTTTTCCCTTGCCCTTCGGATCAGGTTTGGACTTGGTTGAAGAACTAGGTCTATAGTCCACAAGGCAATCTGCCGCGGCCATGGCTGTAGGCAAGTCACGCACACCTTGCCTACGCAATTCATTTTGTGCCCAAGTTTGCAATCCAGACATGAAGTTAAATAACTTGTCCTCCTCGAACATGTTCCTTATGTCTAACATCAAAGAACTAAACAGCTTCACATAATCTCGAATGGAACCAGTTTGCTTCAAACTTTTTAAGGTTTCCCTTGCAATCCACGTTGTATTGGTGGGGAGGAATTAATCATTCAACTCTTTCTTTAGCGCCTCCCATGTGGTTATTGTGGGACGCCCCGCTGTCTCATCATCATCTAACCGAGTTCTCCACCACAATTTGGCATCACCAACCAATTACATGCTTGTGATAGTCACTTTCTCTTTCTCTAGGATATGAGCAACCTTGAAGTACTGATCCATGTCCCATAAGAAGTTCTCCAACTCATTTTCATTTCGAGCACCACCGAATGGTTTTGGTTCAGGAACTTTCAACTTGGTCGCGCCCTCACCCCCAACAGGTTGTCCACGGCCTAATGCCCTCTTTAGAAGAGTGATTTCCCCCATCATCTCCTCTCTACTCGCTTTCCACGCATCCACCAAACCCACATAGTCTCTGGTGACTATCGCAATGCGTTCTTCCGTATCAACCCGTTGTGTGTCAAGTTTGTTCCGAATGCCTATGATTTCCTCTGCCAATTTCTCCATTGCCAAGAACAACGGAGGAGCAGTCTCTCGGCTAGACTCCCCAACGAGTGCTTCCAACTTGGCCACCCGCTCCTTCAGTTCAGCGTTAGATCCGCCCGCCATCAGCCCAAGATGACGCTCTGATACCAGTTGTCACACAGCTAAATTTCAACCCCAAGTTTTCTTAGCCAAGTGCGGCACTAAGTTCGCCCAACTTAGTCAGCCTTTTCTGCAAGCACACTCAAGTCACAAGCAGTCACTCCACAATGTTCATACACCCTCATAGTAAGCACACAAGCAACCAACGCATCAAGTAAATACAAGACACCAAGCTTTACATGACAATGCCCAACGTTTTTATTACTCACCAAAGCAATTACAAGGAATCGTGCTAGAACATACAAAGGCTCAATGAACATTCACTCTTGTACACTCTCGTACTATGCTCTCTCCCTGTATGTTTTTCACAAACACAATATATACTAGCGGCAGTTACACCCCAACTGCCATAGGGTGTGCTGGCCCAATAGACACCAGCCAAATAATCACATAGCAGTTACATCCCAACTGCTCTAGGAAGTTCACACACACAAGAACCACACGAATTTCCCCACATGTTTCCCAACTCGCCAGTTACTAGTAGTTTCCCTCGCAACTGCCCCATGTGTTCTGCATGTGAAGCCAACTCCCTTGCATGTGCACGCCAACTGCCATGCAAGTGCGCTCCAACTGCCTCTCGCAATTGCCCCACATGTCTGCTGCATGTGAAGTCCTCTCCCATGCGCAACTGTCTTGCATGTGCACGCAACTACCTTGTCCAAGACAACATTAACTCCCTACGGACAGCACCAACTGCCCAATGTCTCAGCAACACTCCCTCAAGACAGCACCAACTGCCCACTGTGTTAGCAACACTCCCTCAAGACAGCACCAACTGCCCATACACACTCAGCCCACCCAAGCCATGTGCATTATACGAGTGCTTGGCTGCCGCCAAAGCCACTCGTTCCTCTTTCTTCGAGCAACCAATCTAAGTGGCTAACACCTTAGTCATAAGAAGGTTAAAGCATTCAAGCAAAAATTGATCACACAATAGCGGTCCGGGCCGGGTCGCCCACCATCTCACCCAATCTTTAGCCCGCTACTTCGTCGCTACTTACCACGAAGCACCCCCGCCTACAGCACCGATGCCTCTAGATAATTAACCCACCAACCAAAAAAAAAAAATGGTATTAATACGCTTACGCCACCTCACTGCCTCCTCTCTGCTTCGTCACTCTCCTCTCACTCAACATTTTCTCCCCAAACAGATTTCTTCTTCGAACAATCGCATTTTCTCATTCACGCCAACTGCCACTATGTCTTCATCTCCCAAAAAAGTATGTTTTTTTTCCCTGTTGTCGTTTTGTTTCGTCGTTTTAATTTTCTTTGTCGTTTTCTAGGTTTTGGTGCCTGTTGCCAACGGGAGTGAGCCGATGGAGGCCGTGGTAACGATCGATGTTTTGAGAAGGTCTGGAGCGGACGTCACGGTTGCATCTGTGGAGAAACAGCTTCGTGTTGACGCGTGTCATGGTGTCAAGATCGTCGCTGATGCTCTCATTTCTGATTGCTGCGACGCCATTTTTGATCTTATTGCTCTTCCTGTATGGATCTCAGCACAGCTCTTTCTTTTATACGCACCTGAATTTAGGATATGTTTATATAATTATAGATGATTATTACTGCTACTGAATATTAAGCTAAATAATTCCATATTATGTTGGTTTAATTTATGATTTGCGCACTGATTTTTATTTATTTATTTTAATGGCTAACAATATAAAAAGTTATTTTTAATTTATTTTATTTTTGGGGATTTCATATTATGGCTAAAAAGGTTTTTTTTTTTTGTAGTGTTAATTAGTATTTTACGTTCAAAAGTTGTCTGTGAGATCCTTTTCGATGTCTATTCTGGCATGTATGTTTTTTCTTCTCATTATCTTTTATTTGCAGGTTATTGAATTATTGGTTGGGTGTGCTGATTCTTTGTCTATGTTGTTTCCTTTGCTTTTTCTCTGTAGGGTGGCATGCCCGGCGCAACCAATCTGAAAGAATGTGATGTATTAGAAAGCATCGTGAAAAAGCAGGCTTCAGATGGGCGCCTTTATGCTGCTGTCTGTGCTTCACCTGCTGTGGCATTAGGTTCTTGGGGTTTGTTGAAGGGACTGAAGGTAAGAATTAAATTACCCTTTATGATATTTCATGCTTTTAATTTTTTTTTTTTGGAATTTTATTGATATTTATTTTAGATCTCAGTTTTATTCTCACCAATGATTTTGTTAAGTTCTAATTTATGGGTATATTCATTTTTTCATAGGCCACTTGTTATCCATCATTTATGGAACAATTAGCACCTTCTTGTGCAACAGCTGTTGAATCAAGAGTACAGCAGGATGGTAAAGTTGTTACAAGTCGTGGACCTGGCACTACCATGGAGTTTTCTGTTGCACTTGTTGAGCAATTGTATGGGAAAGAGAAAGCTGATGAAGTCTCTGGGCCACTGGTATTGACTCTTATCTGTGGTATTCCAATTTGTTGATAATCTTGTTTTAGAATATCAATGTATTTGTGGGAATTACATTCAGACAAGTTCATCATCTTGTGCATTTAATTGGAAGGGTTTAGATGCTAATGTACTCAATAATATAAACCCAAGGGAAAGTGATGACTATTTGCTTTAGGGATTCATTTAGATGAAGCAGTATACTTTCTGGTCCATCTTCAGGCGGTGAAAACGATGTCTCATATAATTAGTGGGTCTTGACATAAACATTTATTGAGCTGTAATGCCTTCCATTAATCAAATTGTTTATTAAGTTTTTTTTCTTTGCTATTATTTGTCCTTCAATTCATCTTCCTTGGGCTTGCAACTTTATTGTTATCCTGTGCTTAGGTGATGCGTCCAAACCATGGAGAGGAATATACTATTACTGAATTCAATCCAATGCAGTGGACATTTGATAATTGTCCCCAGGTGAGATTGGACTTCTAGCATCATGCATTTGTGTGTTTATGCTTCTCTTTGATGTTTCTGTTCATACACATTCGGCAGTATATTAAACCTGTGGTATCTTTTATTTATATACATATAGATCATTGGCTTCATTCTGGGTGGAAGGTTTATTTTTAGGATATCTCTAGTAAAATCCAAAGTAGATGCAGGAAATATGAGGGGCTTTTTTTTTCTTTTGTTGTGGTAGGGTTGAGGGGGCTTGTGGGCGGGGCTAGAGGGGCACATAAGGGTGAAAATTTGGGCTATCGGCCAAGGTTCAAAAACTTGGTATGCGGTGCGAGGCGATTTCCAATTTGAGGCGAGGCGGACAACCTTGAGGCGGTCAAGGCGGAAGCCTCAATCCAAACACGGGAAAAATATAGATGTTCTTTCATTCTAAACACACCCCCTTTAAAGGCAAAAATTATATTGAATGTACTTATACCCTTTGATTCCTTCCCTTTCAATCTCTTGTCCATACTTTCAAGCCAGATCTTTTCGACTCGACATGACGACTATACTAGAACAAAAAATTATAACACACAACAGCAAGTTTAAACATACATAAACTAAACTAAAATCAGCATAAACAAAAATCAAGTTTAAACATACATAAACTAAAATCAAGTTTCAAGTTTCAACGTACATAAACTAAAATCAAGCTTCAACATACAGAAAAAATCGCACAACAAGACGTTTATACATACATAAACTAAACTAAAATCAACATAAACTAAAATTAAGTTTAAACATACATAAACTAACCTCAAGTTTCAACATACATAAACTAAAATCAATTTCAACATACAGGCAAAAAAAAGAACATAAAAATGAAACTGACGAAAAATGAAAAGTAAAGCAAATAAAAGTAAAACAAAAATTAAAGACATAACAAAAATTAATGCATTTCTCCCATAGTAGAAAAAAACTGACGAAAAATGGAAAAAAAAGCAGCAAATTAAACTAAACTCAAGAAGAAATTGAAGGAGGAGTTGGTGAAGACAAGCTTGATGGACTTGGTCGAGTTGATACTTTATGATTGATTTGAAAAAAATTGAAGAATAAAGAGGGTTTTATAATTTTAGGGTTAGGGTTTTTTCCCCTTTTTCTTTTGGCTTTTTCAAATGATGGGAGCTGAAGTTGGGAGTCAAACTCTCGACTTCCGCATCCACTTATATATATTTTTTATTTTTTGATTTTGGGTATTGTTTTGTGGGTCGAATAGGGGCGTCCGAGTCATTCTGTCTTGCGATGCCCCGATCCGACGTGAGGTGGTACGCACTAAAATCTTGCCTGAGGCGGCAGCCAGGGGCGCCTTGAGGCACTGCCTCAGTCTGATTTTTCGAACCATGCTATCGGCAAGCTATAAAACGGGGACAATTGGAAACCGAAATTAGAGATTGTCAAGTCCTTAAGATTGCTGACTAATGCCCAAAATGAAATTCTTGATAGCTTCAAATGCCCATCATACTTTTCTACATAAGTTTATGAAAGTTACAAGTGGGGTCCATATTTGATCTAGTTATAGATCCAATAACTTTTATGAAAGTGAGAGAATTTTATTATTTGTTAAAATTAAAATTTTACTATTTACTAGAATTAATTACTTGTAGACATGGGCTGTTTCCGGTAGCCTGGTCTGATTCTCAATGGTTGCAGGTTGCAGTACAACTGCTGTTTGTTGTAGTTATTCTTGGATGAAATTTACTGTAGTATAGGGTTGTTAACTAGTTTTCTCAATTGTAAATGGTCCAAAGTATGATTGGGAGATTTTGATCAAAATTAATATGATAAATTCTTTACAAGCGTTTTGCCTTGAAGAGATATTTCTAGAAATTTCATAAAATAACTTGCTAATTTTCTATGTTAAAAGTTCCTAGTGGAATTTTGTATTTTCTTTCCTTCCAGATTCTTGTGCCTATTGCGAATGGATCTGAGGAGATGGAAGCTGTTATGATAATTGATATTCTGCGACGAGCTAAGGCAAATTTGGTGGTTGCATCAGTTGAGGATAAACTAGAAATTCTGGCTTCTCGTCAAGTTAAATTAGTGGCAGATGTGCTCCTCGATGAGGCTGCTAAGCTTTCATTCGACTTAATTGTCCTGCCAGTACGTGGGGTCCTTATTTTCTTAGTCTTTTCCATGTTATCTTCCTGACTGACAACATTTTATCTTTGTGCAGGGTGGACTTGGTGGTGCTCAAGCATTTGCGAAGTCAGAAAAATTGGTGAATATGCTAAAGAAGCAAAAGGAATCAAATAGACCTTACGGTGCTATATGTGCATCCCCTGCTTTAGTGTTGGAGCCCCATGGCTTACTCAAGGTAATCAATACCTTATTAATGTTTACTTCTGATTTGGTTCCCCTATTCTGAACTTGATGAAAGCTTATGATCGTGTGCTTTTATGGTTTGGATCACTTGATGACGGGTTATGATTCTGTGTGATTTTATGAATGTCGCTAAACCCGGTCTCATCTCATATTACAAACTCAAAAACTGCCACAGCTTTATTAATGACATCACACAAATTCACTATGGAACTTATAATATTTTTCCCAAATTTTTAAGCATTTTTATTGTGGCTTCATTTATGTAATATTTCCTTCAAATCCTGGGTACGTGCTGTAATATCTTTTGATATCAAATCTGAAAGCATGTCGCTATGTATATGTTTTTCCGTGTGACATGTTTAGCTTTGATTCAGGGTAAAAAAGCTACAGCTTTTCCTGCGATGTGCAAGAAGCTGTCAGATCAGAGTGAAATCGAAAACAGGGTTGTAATTGATGGCAACCTCATCACCAGCAGAGGGCCGGGAACTTCCATGGAGTTTGCACTGGCAATTGTGGAGAAGTTCTTTGGCCGCAACAAAGCGCTTGAGCTTGCAAAGATCATGCTTTTCAGTGGTATGTAAAGTTTTTGTATTGTGTTTAGTGTTGCCTATCCGACTACTATTAAACTATGTATTACTACCAGTAGATAGGTGAAAGGAAAAAATTGAATTCATGTTTCAATATGAATTCACAGTGTGGGTTTGTACAACAGTTTGTTTATAAATAAATGAGTTAAATACCTATTTATATTTACTTTAAGTCGATTTGATACTTGTAATATATATATATATATATATATATATATATTAAAGATGCGTTTAGTACCAGTTTTATTTTTTTGATGATATTCTGTCTCATATGTAAACTGATGTTTATGAGTAAGCATGTCTCGGGACATTTGTTACAAGACAGCCCGTTCTCTTCTTGCCAAGAGCATTCATAATTTGTAAGATGTCCTATATATTAATAACATCTTAAAAATAAAATAGAAATATAAAAATATATTATTTTGCCAATTTGCCAAGATCATTCATGATTTGTAAAGATCATTCATAATTTGTAAGACGTCCTATATGAATCAAGGTATTTTGCACGTTCTACCTCTGAATTTTGCATTTGTGATGTTTTTCTGACTGCATGCTTGCGTCCTTAGTCGGTTCTACACATTTTATTTTCAAAAATGATACACTCACACACTCTTACTTAAAATTTTACAAACTCTCTCACTGTAGCTACAGTGATCTATAGTAGATCACTGTAGCTACAGTGAGAGAGTTTGTAGAATTTCGAGTAAGAGTGTGTGTGAGTGTATCATTACTCTTTATTTTTGATAACTTGTTGTGGGAACACAGAAACTGGGCGACGCATGCTGTCCTAGGCTCGCGGCCTAGTTGGGAGTACAGAGTAGCCACGAGGGACTAAACCGGAGAGTAATGGAGTCGCCACCCGGTGTGAACCGGGAAAATGAGATTTAAGGCCGCACTCACCCCTCGCAAGGGAAGACCTCAAACCGTTGGGTTCGGAATGGTCCCTTACTTATGTCACTTGTAATAAAAGGATTTATGTAATAATTTAATCAGGCTTAAATAACACTTATTTCCAAGAGTATCATGCTTCTAAATTCACATATACAAAAAATAAAACTCATACATACATTTCACATATATCTCACATCTAAGATTGCATGCTTGAAAATACATCAAAGTAGCAACGAACATACAACTTCATTGGCATACCATGTTCAAGAAAACACAAACATACATACTAAACATACAAGCATACATGTGGGCACTTTTCCAAGTGGTACGTGGAATTGTATCCCAAGTACAGACCGCACTACCGTCCATTCAGATTCGGCTACGGAATTTACGTCTGGGTTTCCATCCGATATACCACAAGAAACAATACTCAAATGTTATCATGACATAAGCATATGAATTGTAATACATTAAACACATTTGTATTCATACATGTGGGGATAGCTACTAGGAAAACTATGCATGAAATCTAATGAAGAGGACTCAGTTCAGTGGGTGCGCGTTCGCGTAGCGTTGTGAAAACGCGTTCGAACGGTAAACAGAAGGCTCGCGTTCGTGTAGCGTTCGAGAACGCTTCGAACAGAACCAGACCTGATGCATGCAACACAAAGAAAGTGCGTGTGCGTTCACGTAGTGTTTTATAACGCGTTCGAACGGTAAACAGAAGGTTCGCGTTCGTGTAGCGTTCGAGAACGCGTTCGAACGGAACCAGACCTGTGTGCATTATGAGACTAAGAAAGTGCGTGTGCGTTCGCGTAGCGTTCGATAACGCGTTCGAACGGTAAACAGAAGGTTCGAGTTCGTGTAGCGTCCGAGAACGCGTTCGAACGGAACCAGACCTGATGCATTATGAGACTAAGAAAGTGCGTGTGCGTTCGCGTAGCGTTCGATAACGCGTTCGAACGGTAAACAGAAGGTTCGCGTTCGTGTAGCGTCCGAGAACGCGTTCGAACGGAACCAGACCTGATGCATGCAACACAAAGAATAAAGATGACAATGTCAAGCTCAATATGTCCGATCAAACGTATCTTGCATTCGACTGAACACACATCAACCGGCGCGGCAAAGCATCGTGGTAAGGGCTTTAACCCCTCCCCATAGGGGATCTCACATCACACTTACTAAGCCCATGCGCTCGATTGAATCATGCATACAAAGAATTAAAAGCAATAATATTAAACGTAGTGTGCCCGATTGAACGTATCTTGCATTCAACCGAACACACATCAATCGGCGCGGCAAAGCATCGTGGTAAAGGGCTTTAACTCCTCCCCATAGGGGATCTCACATCACACTTACTAAGCCATGCATTCGATTGCATCATGCATACGAAAATAAAGATAATTATATCAAACTTAGTATGCCCGATTGAACGTATCTCGCATTCAACCGAACACACATCAATCGGTGCGGCAAAGCATCGTGGTGAAGGATTTTAACCCCTCCGATTAGGGGACCTTTCATCGCACTTACTGAGCCCATGCACTCGATTGTATCATACACAAATAAGCAACATACAGAATTTAAGTAACAAGAAATAGGTAAACCAAACCAACATGAAACAAAAGAAGGTGCCGTTTACTCAAGTGGTACGTGGAGTTGTATCCCAAGTACAGACCGCACTACCGTCCATTCGGATTCGGCTACGGAATTTTTGTCTGGGTTTCCATCCGATATACCACAAGAGATGACACCATTCCATTCATCCAATACCCACAACACACATCATACACAAACAATATTCCACAAATAGGTAAAACACAGTCAAAATAAATAACAAAAATCAAATGAAGATGAGTGTGGGAAGTACCTCAGGTCTAACCTTTTAAGCCGTCTCTCGGACTCGCGTTTCAACGAAGATCGGAAGGGGTAAAGCTCCGCAGCTTTTCTGGTTCACTGGTTTGTCTTTTCCTTAGCTGTTCGGCCGCTCAAGCTACTGTTTTGACTCCGTTTTGCTGCTGTTTCCTTGTGGTTTCGCTGCCGTTTCCTCTGTATTTCTTCTTACTGTTTGTGGACTGTTTGATGTTCTGATGGACTGTTTGGGTGTTCTTTTTGGTGTTTTAGGCTACTGTTTTTGGCGTAGTTTTACTGCTGTTTTAAGGTGACTTTCGATGTGCGTAACTGCTGTATTTGGCTATGAATTTTAGTAATGTGAGGGAGTGTTGGAGGGTTTGTTTTTTTGGTGATGAGAGGGATGAGATGAAGATAGTCGTTTCTCTTGTGATTTGCGCGTGATGTCTAGTGTTTCTTGCTATAATTTCGTGTGAATTGTATGTATGAGCTAGAGAGATTCGAGAGGAGGGGTGGCTAGGTTAGGGTTGTTTATATAGAGAAGGGCTAGGGCTTCACTTGTCTCACAAGGAAGAGATTTTGGCATTAAAGAGAGATATGATTTGGTGTTGAGCAATGAAAGTCAAAGATTGAGGGGGGACAAATCTTGGCTAGAATAGGAAGTCAATATCTTTAATTTGTTATGATTGCTTTTAATTAGGCATGACATCTTTTTAATTTAGTATGTGATTTGTTTAGTTAGGAAGTTAATATATTTGATTTATCTTATTAGGTATGATTATATTTGTGTTTATTTAATTGGTAAATGGTTTAAATATTTTATTTAATATTTAATGTTTAATTTAATTAAATTGGGATGTGTTTTATGGGCTTTGGGGGGCTAATTGGGCTGGGGTGCGAGGCTAGCAGCAAAACCAGAAACACCGACGCCGTTCGAACGCCAATTAGAACGTGGCACGAACGTCCGCAATCTGCCTGAGGTTCGAACGAAGTAACGAACGCAGCACTAACGAAGACAGTGAACTTGTGGAATGAACTTGATGACGTACTTATTTTGAATTTCCCCTTCCGACCTCCGTTTCCCGCAATATCCTTGGCTAAAGAGGTAGTGCCTCCAACTGAGATTCATCATCGGGTTTCACATGCGAAAATGCAATGCCTACAGTCGCCCCCACTTTGATGGGACTTGTGCAGTGTGTGACTTTGAACAATCCTATCAAAGTTATGCAATGCATTTTTACTTACCTGGCTCGGCTGCCGCCTCGAGTTGAGTTGGTACTGCAGCGGACCTCGATCCCGGGACGCATCCCAATAATTGCAACTGACAACGGGGGCACCTCGACCCTGGGCACCTCGACCCAATACCGCTGAATACGGGGACCTCGCCCCGAACTGATGATGTAGTGGGTACCTTGACCCTGGGCACCTCAACCCGAAACTACAACTGACAACGGGGGCACCTCGACCCTGGGCACCTCGACCCAACACCGCTGACTATAGGGACCTCGCCCTCGAACTGATGATGTAGTGGGTACCTCGACCCGGCACCTCGACCCGGAACTACAACTGACAACGGGGGCACCTCGACCCTGGGCACCTCGACCCAACACCGGACTATAGGGACCTCGCCCTCGAACTGATGATATAGTGGGTACCTCGACCTGGGCACCTCGACCCGGAACTACAACTGACAACGGGGGCACCTCGACCCTGGGCACCTCGACCCAACACCGCTGACTATCGGGACCTCGCCCTCGAACTGATGATGTCTCCATACCCGGAGATGACATGATATGGGCCTCGCCCCCAAGCTGATATGGGCCTCGCCCATTGGGACTCATCCCAAAAACTGAAATTGCGTTGACGTTGCTTGGCTCATTTCTGCCGCTTTCTCCCTTCTTTGAACCTGCGAACACAAAACAGAAAAAAACACGAAGAGAATGCAATGTTACGTGTATGCATGAATGATTTTCTTATTCCGTTGGGTTAGGTCTTCTGCTAGTTCCCGTGGTAACTGCTCAGTCTTCTCCCCCTCAGGCAAAGTATTGCTTCAATCTGTCTACGTTGATCGGCTCGGTGAACTCGTTTCCTTCCAAGTCTGATAGCTTCACTGCTCCATTTCCCATTACCTTCTGCACTATGTAAGGTCTTTCCCAGTTGGTCTGAATTTTCCTCTCGGATCTGTCGTCGACGGCCTCGACTGCTTAAGTACCAAATCACCCTTTCTGATCTTGGTAGGTCGCACTTTCTTGTTGAATGCCCGAGCTAGTCTCTTCTGATACAGCTGCATGTGATACAAAGACTTCGTTCTCTTCTCATCCAATAGTGCTAACTGATCAAACCTCTGTGCGGCCCAATCCTGTTCCGGTAATTCTGCCTCTGTTAATACCCTCATAGACTGTATTTCCACTTCTACGGCAATACTGCTTCCATTCCATAGACCAAAGAGTAAGGTGTGGCCCATGTTGCTGTCTCACTGATGTTCTGTACCCCCACAAAGCATACGGTAATTTCTCGGCCCAATCTCTGCAATTCTCTGTCATCTTGGCTAAAATCGTCTTTATAGTCTTGTTGGCTGCCTCAACTGCCCCATTTGCCTGCGGCCTGTATGGTGATGACTTGTGGTGGCCTATCCCATACCTCTGTAACATTGCCTTCGTCTCTCCTTGAAACTGGACCCCGTTGTCTGTCACTACATGATGCGGCATACCATACCGACAAATGAGGTTCCGAGCTATAAACTTTGCCATCTGCTTTGCTGTAACATTACGGAATGATTCGGCTTCCACCCACTTCGAGAAGTAATCTACCGCCACTACTATGAAGCGATGCCCATTTGATGCATTCGGTCGAATTTCCCCAATCATATCAATCCCTCATGCTGAGAAAGGCCACGGCTCTGACAACCCGTGCAACTCTGTGTGCGGTAAGTGATTCAAATTACCATGTGCTTGACAGTCATGACAGTGCTTCACCATCTTCGCGCAATCTGTTTCCATGGTTGACCAATAAAAACCTTGTCTCACTATCTTACGGGACAGATTCAACCCGTTCATGTGCGGACCACATATCCCGACGTGTATTTCTTCCATTACATGCTGAGCTTCTTCTTTTCTCAAACACTTCAACTGAATACCGTTTGCCTGCCTCTTGTACAGTTCCTTTCAAAATCACATACTGGGAAGCTAACTTCTGAATGGCTATTCTGTCTTTTCTGCCTGCCCCTTCGGGAGTTCACCATGTTCCAGATACCTCTGAATGTCATAATACCAAGGTTTACCGTCGTCAACCTCAACTTCCAGAATTCTTTCTATCTCATAAACAGGTTTACTTGCTGTTGTCAATATCAACGGTCTCATCACTAACTTTTCTGGATTTTCCCAAGTCGCTGCCAGTGTAGCCAGTGTAGCAATGCATCTGCCATCTGATTCTCTTCTCTCGGTAAGTGCTGAAACTTACACTCGGGGATAACCTGTGCCAACTTTCTGAGGTGAAAGAGGTAAGGCTTCAACCGTTCTTCTTTCAATTCCCATTCTCCTCGCATCTGCTGGACTACCAACATAGAATCTCCGTAGACTTCCACACTCCGGCCTTCAAGGCTATCAATGCTGTCAAACCAAAAGCACATGCTTCATACTCGGCCATGTTATTAGTCACTCTGAATGTCAACCTCTTGGCCAAAGGCAAAGTCTCTCCCTCGGGGGTTACTATCACGATCCCGATTCGGCTCCCTTGTATTCACTGCTCCGTCAAAATACATCTTCCATCTCTGAACTGTTATTGCTTGGATCTCTTCATCTGGAAATTCGAACTTATACTGATCCCCCTCAACAGGTTGCATTGCCAGAAAACTGCTACTGCTCGCCCTTGATCACTTTGGAGGTGAGATACTCAATGTCAAACTCTGTCAGCAAATACCAACCATCTGCCCAATTTTCCCACTAGTGAAGACACCGAATGAAGATACTTCAGAGGATTTCCTTTGCCACTACCTGGATCTTGTATGACTGGAAGTAATGCCGCAACTTTCTGAAGCCCATACCACTGCAAGACAGATCTTCTCAACTTCCTGATATCGAGCCTCATACGGGAGCATCTTCTTACTAAGATAATAGACTGCATGTTCTACCCCTGTCTCATCTGCCTGTACCATCATAGCCCCCAGTGCTTCTGATTCTATAGCCAAATACAATATCAAAGGTCTGCCCGGTCTCGGAGGTTTCAATACAGGTGGCTTTACCAAGTACTCTCTGATTCTGTCGAAGGCTGTCTGACACTGTTCATTCCATCTCACTGGCTGATCTTTTCTCAACAGTTTGAAGATAGGCTCACATACCGATGTCAACTTGGCAATGAACCGACTGATGTACTGGATTTTCCCCAAGAATGCTCTGACTTCCTTTTCTGTCTTCGGTGCAGGCATTTCTGTGATTGCCTTGATCTTTTCGGAGTCTACCTCTATTCCGCCCATTCCCACTGTATGACCAAGCAACTTCCCTGATGTCACCCCAAACACACATTTCTTGGGATTAAGCCGCATGTTGTATCTGTCAACTCTCTGAAGGAACCTTTCCAGTGCTTCAATATGCTCAACCCTTGTCTCTGATTTCACCATCATGTCATCCACATACACCTCAATCTCTTTGTGCATCAAGTCGTGGAATAATGTAGTGGCCATCCGCTGATAGGTAGCTCCCGCATTCTTAAGCCCAAACGGCATAACCTTGTAACAATAAGTACCCTACTCAGTAACAAATGCAGTCTTATGTTTGTCTTCCTCGGCCATGAGAACCTGATTGTAACCTGAAAACCATCTGCAAATGAATACATAGCAGATAAAGCTGCACTATCAACTAGAACATCTATATGCAGCAGAGGAGGAAATCATCTTTCGGACAAGCCTTGTTGAGATCTCTGTAGTCCACACACATTCTGACCTTCCCGTCTTTCTTCGGCACCGGTACTATATTAGCCAACCATTCATGATACTTTACTACTTCCAGGAACCCACATCTATCTGTTTCTTAACCTATTCTCTGACTTTCTCAGCCCATTCTGGTCTCATCCGTCGGAGTTTCTGTTTTACTGGCCTCATATTCGGATAAGCTATTGGTGTTTGGGCGATGTTTCTGTCTACCCCAGGCATGTCCTCATAGGACCAAGCAAACACTTTGGCATATCTGACCAACACTGCTTCTAGTTTTGTCCTCTCTTCAGAGGTAACTTCACTTGCAATCAGAGTTTCCTTGGGGTTCTCAAGTGTGCCCAAGTTAAATGCAGTAGTTCTGGCCGAACTGATATCAAATATGCTTGATTCGTGCAGAGTAAATGGAAATGACACAGGCAGGTAAGCAAAAGAAATGTCTTTATTATTGGATAATGCGGAAGTACATTCAAACAAATCAGGAAGGTAAATGTCTTCATCATCTATAGACACTTCTTCCTCTGCAATCAGGTCTTCCTCAGGCTTTTCATCCTCTCTCAGAGTCAGGCTCTCCAACTTCATCAATTCTTCTTCCCAATCTCTGCTTCCACAGCTTCTTTAATCAGCGGTTCTCACCCAAAAATCCTGGAAGATCTCAAATCCAGGCACCACAATCCCATTAACTTCCACAGGTTCAGGCTCTCCTTGATATCCTGAAGCTTTCACAAAGCATTCCATTAGCTTCAGGCCTTTTTTCTTGACCTTCGGCTTTTCTTCGTCAGATTTGTACCCCAAACCCTTCCGAGTAGTCTGTCCTCTGAAATCCGGCAATTTTGAACCTTTACCGGGCTCAAACTTTATTTTTTTCCATGATCCTAGCCACCCTAGGATCCACCCATTCCTCAAAAGTAGCTGACACCTGAAACCTTGTGAAAGGTTGTATCTCCAAGGCAGCCACGACATTATCTTCCTCAGCCCGGATAGTAACAACTTCTCCCTCATACGTGAACTTGATCATCTGATGCAAAGTGGAAGGCACGCCTCCAAGTTTATGAAACCAAGGCCTTCCCAACAATAAGGCAAATGTGGCTGGGATGTCTAGCACTGTGAACTCAACCTCATCTTCAATTGGCCCTACCTTGACTATAGCCATAAAAGTACCCTCAACCCCCATTTTACTGTCATCATATGCCTTGATAGTCATGCTGGAGGGGTCCAAGTCTGTTGATTTCATACCCAATCTTGCCAGAATTTTCAACGGGCACACATTGATGGACGAACTGTCATCCACCATTACACATGAAGTTCTCTTGCCCCTCACATCGGCCCTGATAAATAAAGCCTGTTATGATTTCTTCCTTCCGCCGGGAGTTCATCCTCAGAAAAAGATATATGCAAAGCTTCTTTCTGAACTGACCCAACAAACATTGTAGGGTTGGCGTCTTCCGATACCACAATCTTGCTCAAGGCCTCAACCATAGCCTGCCTATGCTCCCGAGATGCACATAACAGTTCCCAGATACTCACTTGTGCTCTAGTCTTCCTCAATTGCCTCAGCACTATATCCCCCTCAGTTTTTTCTGCTCAGTCTCAACCACTTCTCTACCATCTGTCAAAACTTCCTTACCCTTCTCTCCGCCACATCATTGTAAAAACGGCCACTGCGCGTCATTCCCCTTACTTCTTCCTCGTCACTGCTAGAGAAATCAAGCCAAAAGTTTTTCCCTGCTCAGTCTCATCTTCACTAGCACTATCCCAGATTCCCAGGCAAAAGGCTTGAGGGTGAAAGGATTTTAGGACAAGGTCTTCTGGGAGGCCAGAATTGATCATATAGGCTGGTGGTGGTACGACACGGTAATTGGGTAAGGGGTTTCTGTGTGTGTTAGGCTGTTCTGTTTCTGGGTCAGGTATTTTCTTGGAGTCTATCAGGTCTTGGATTTCATGGCGGAGTCGGGCACAATTGTCAGTGTCATGGCCCTTTTGTTGGTGAAAGTGACAGTAAAGGCTTAGGTTATAATGTGATGGTAGGGGATTGGGTAATGGTTTGGCTTCCAAGGGTTTTAAAAACCCTTGCCTTTTCAGTTTCTCTAGCACCTTGGACATAGGCCTTCCCAAGTTGGAAAACTGCTGGTTTCGGATAGCGGCAATTTCAGCAGAAACAGGCTTTGCTCCCGATGTTCCCCCAATGGGCCTCCTGTTCAGACCATAGAATTTTCTATTCTCGGCCTCCTCTTCCTCAATATCCATGACAGTTTCCCTCAACTGCCGAAAGTCTGCAATCATGGAGGTCATCCTCCTCAACTTGCTGTAAATGGAGGGCTTGGTGCCCTTGATAATCATCTTAATATGATCCTTCTCCGAAGGCCTAGTCTGCATCTTCAATAATTGACCCCTCCACCGGTCCACATACTCCTTAAAACTCTCCTCCGCTTTCTGCTTAACATTCTCCAGATCACGGAGTGACAGATCGATCTCTAAGTCAGTGACATACTGCTTCAGGAAAGCATCGCCAACTCCCTCCAATCTTCCTTCACTTTCTTCTCCAAACTGTGGTACCATACCACGGGAGCTCCTTCAAGCGACATTCCAAACATTTTCTGCACTTGGCGCTGAGATAAGCCAATTGAACTCATGACTGATACAAACTGTTGGAGATGCACCCTCGGATCCCCATTCCCGTTAAACTTAGCCATATCTGGCATCTTGAACTGTGCCGGCAACTGTTCCTCGAAAGTCAGTGTGTCATAATCCAGCAAATCTTCATTCTTACCCCTCATCTTGCGGGTAACCGACTCAACCTGATCCCGAAGTTTCTATAACTCTGCCTGAGACCCAGATACTCTGCCCGCTGCATACTCTGCCATATCATCATCAAAAGCGGGGGTATCATCCCCCAATCTGTTCGGAGATTCCTCTTGCCTCACATCCCCAGAATTAACCCCAACACGAGACCCAGCTATACCAGCCATAGTAGTAGTCAAAGCTTGCAACTGTTCAGTGACCTTGGCGAGACCGTTCTCTAACTGATCCATACGGGACACCTCATTATCGGATTCACTCATACTTGTTCTTTTAGTGAGTCTTGTCCCTTCTCTAACCCAAACGGTATCTATGTTGTCTTTTTGAGACATAGACGGTGTTAACATGATATATGTATGCATGAGGTGCACGAGATGCATGTAACATAGATATTAAATCAATTTAAAATTTTCAAACAAATCGGCCCGTTACCATTTTAGAATCTTTCGGGCTAATTGTCATAGGAGTGAACCCATTCCAGTTTAAATGGCGCAACGAGTTCACATCTTATGACAAGGAGCCCAACTAAATCCAAATGATAATGTTCCGAACACAAGCACAAAGTGACCCATCAACACTTAGAAGCCTTTGGCCCAATCGTCATGAAATACGTTCTTGTCCCAGTTTAAATGGCCCAACAAGCCCATATCCCATAACAAATGGTCCAAATGGATCCAAACGACGATGTTCCCAAACATAAGCATGGAAGAAAGATAATGCAAACATAACGTAATAATTTCTACATAATGGCCCATCAACATTTCAGAAGCTTTGGGCCTAATAGTCATAAGGTACGAACTCGCCCCAGTTTAAATGGCCCAGCAAGTCCGCATTTCTGACAATAGTCCAACTGCATCCAAATGAGGATGGTCCACAAGCACATACTCAAGGAAATAATTGTTACTTTAGCCAACCAGGTCTATGGGTGGGTTAGCAAGAGTATAGACAAAGGCTCTCACCGGCGAAGGATGGCCCACAACTAGGTCTCCCCACTCAAGGGTTCGAGCGACCAAGTGAGCGCACCTTTTTTTATACACTAAGGTACGTGCCAATGAACTATGGTGTGTGACGGACTGTCAAATGGATTTCCCGTTGTAGATTCCCCAGAGGGAAGGTGGAGCGAGGCTCACTTAAAAACCCAAGCCTCTTAGGCTCTTATCGCTTGGTGTCAGGAATAAACAACGAGTCCTCCAAATTAGTCCATCACAATAGGCTACGAGTAGATGGCTATCTAAGTGCCTTCACAACTTTTCCTTCTAGAAAGGTAGTGAATGAAGAAAGACACCAAACCATTACCTAGCCTCAAAATGCCTTTGATTAAACTCTCACTTTATCCACTATAGACACGGTCAATTAAAACATAAATCCAAACATCACAAGACAATATTTCGGGGCCGATTCTCTATCCCCAGTGGAGTGGCCAGACTGTGGGAACACAGAAACTGGGCGACGCATGCTGTCCTAGGCTCGCGGCCTAGTTGGGAGTACGGAGTAGCCACGAGGGACTAAACCGGAGAGTAATGGAGTCGCCACCCGGTGTGAACCGGGAAAATGAGATTTAAGGCCGCACTCACCCCTCGCAAGGGAAGACCTCAAACCGTTGGGTTCAGAATGGTCCCTTACTTATGTCACTTGTAATAAAAGGATTTATGTAATAATTTAATCAGGCTTAAATAACACTTATTTCCAAGAGTATCATGCTTCTAAATTCACATATACAAAATAAAACTCATACATACATTTCACATATATCTCACATCTAAGATTGCATGCTTGAAAATACATAAAAAAGTAGCAACGAACATACAACTTCATTGGCATACCATGTGTTTGGGCCAAAATTGGTCCAGGGGTAGTTTCGTTATTTTTCTTCAGATCCAATACTGGACGCACCCCTGAAGCCTCCTAATCAAACCCCAAAGACATAATGTCGGCCCAGGCCCGATGAACACCAACACCGGTAACCATAGGTCCATCCAGAGACCGGCCCACGTAACGCCCAGGCTCATTAATGCCACCCACAAGCCATCCGTTCCAACCTGCAAGCAGTAATGTCACTTCATTAAGTTGACTGTTACCATGTTCTAACGGGCAGATGATCAAAAGACAGTCAATAAAGACACACATGACTATACCATGGATATATAAGGAACATGACTCCAAGAAGAGATGATCCAACTTCTAGCTCTCCTACCCATTGCTTTGGGACATTCTCAAGCTCGCCACTCCTACCACTTACCGCCCTCACGGCATTCAACGGAATTCAAGGTAGCATCTAACCTTGACCTTCCATCTATTACTACATATGTTCATTTACTGACTTGGGCGTCGGAGTGCCCCCGGCACCCACCACACCGGTGGGCAGTACTCCCGCTCACTCTACACCTTTGTTTTGCAGGATCGCTAGTGCCTCCAACTACAAATTCTCGATTGTGGACCTCGGGCGAAAACCAGCGTCTACAATTTGGCGCCCACCGTGGGGCCTAGCGATTTATAGCAAACAAGCCTTCATTCAGTCTACGATCCTTATGAACATAGCTACTCATGACTTTAAGCAGCGATCAGACTACCAGTTAGAAAGAGTCGATCCGACATAGTATAAAACACTCCATTCTTAGAAATCTTCCATTCTCTAGGATTGTCATCTGACTCGTTTGTTCCATTCTTAATGAGAAATCCATTTACTCCAATCAACGAGTATAGACCATCACTTGGAGCATTCTACACACTTCCTCCAGTCGACATAAAAATACCTTTGTTATCCCTCATCATACCCAATCAACCAAGAAGTATTCTCTATAATTGTCATCTATACGAGGCTACTTAGGGTGGTTACCATCTACTCTAGAAAACATGAAAATATTACCATTTCCTTCATTCGACATTGATGACATGATATCCACTCCTGACGATGTGAAATATGACATGAATGGATGGTTATCTTCTCTTGACGACATGGATGACTCTCAATCTCCTTCATACGATATGAAAGTGGCATCATCTTCTACAGTCGACTTTAAGGGGATTATCATCTCCTCTAGATGACTTGAAATGATTGTCATCTCCTCCAGACTACACGAAAGGTTTGTCATCTACTCCAGACCACATGAAAGGTTAGTCATCTCCTCCAGTCGACATGAAATGATTGTTACCTATTTTCTATATGAAATGTATGAATTACCATTAGCTTCATACTACATAGGAGAATCTTCATCATATCTAGTATAATGAAGAATTTCATAGGCCTTAATCGAGTCCAGTCGACCTATATCAGGTCTTGTAGAGTGGAGACTCTCTAAGACCTGTATCAGGCCTAACGGAGTAAGCAAATTCCCTAATGGATCTTTATCCAGTTCATTCGACCGTGG
The DNA here is from genome assembly GCA_019454045.1 of Zanthoxylum bungeanum. Taxonomy (NCBI): domain Eukaryota; kingdom Viridiplantae; phylum Streptophyta; class Magnoliopsida; order Sapindales; family Rutaceae; genus Zanthoxylum; species Zanthoxylum bungeanum. Next base: position 99,955 of record SKCR01031799.1, read on the forward strand.
TCTCATGGATTAGGTCCAAACACTTGTAGAATCCCATATACCCTCGTATGTTGTGGTAGATTGAAGGTTTTCTTTGAACCTCATTAGGACCAGTCGACTCTCTTGTACCTTCATAAGCTATAGTGGCACACTTCCTGAGCCAATTGGCATCCTAATCACAAAAGAAAATTGGAAGGAATCGTGCAATCGAATTTTGCACATGCATGAAGGTGTGCTCAGTCTACATCCGCTGATCATGAAGGAAACATCCCACCATGCGTAACCTATGAGCTGTGCACGAGCTACTAAGCCAACCTACCATGAGCGAGACTGTAGGCTGGGAAAGAAAGATCTACAAAAAAAGCGGCTTATTGACGCAAAGAGCCACCAAGCTTATTAGGGAACAAAATCCAAGCCTAGAATACAAGGCCCAAAGGATAGAATAAATGGCAGCGGAAGACTGTAAAGGCCCATTCATAGAGGCCTCAATGAAAGATAAGAGCCCAAACCTAGGCCTTCACACACCATAAAATAAAAAAAAAACAGTCTCAGTCGTCCAAGCTACAAGTTGACCAAACACCAGTCAAGGGAGAGTGGGAGCACGTCCCGAGCCTACCATGTGCCCATCGAATTCTGGGACTATAATAATATCACAATGCTTATTCACTTTGAACCCAGGGCTATTAAAGAGACAAAAAAAAATCATTGCACATTCAGCACAGCCCTTGACTAACCACAAACGACCTCCATAAAACCAGTATGGTTTGCTTCAGAGGAGGCTCTAGGTTTGCTTGATTGAGTCTGGGAATGAAGCAAGCTCAGCCTGCATCTCATAACTGATTGAACCTATTTCATTGTTTATCCAATAAAGTCCACTCGACGAAGCTAAATGTAACAAAGTAACATGAGATCCATGATGCTTGCCAAAATAACGATGTGGACATCTACTCTGAATGATATCTCCACCAACTGATTCTTGATTATCATCCTCCTTATGGAGGTCGAGTTTTCCCAAATAAGATGTTGAAGGATCTTGTTCTTCCAAAAACTCATTCGCAGCATCAGTCGGCTCACCAAATTTTCTGGTTACAACATCATCTCTTGGTCGCTTCACTCTCCTCTCTTCTAAAGACTTCTTCCTCCTCTTTGACTCTGCAACTAAACAACGTATATTCAATTACCAAGACCGACCGAGTCAAAACCCTCATACAACCAATAAGCCTGCAAAAGTGCCCAATTCATGCACAAAATTGGGACGAAATCCCACATCCGTCGTTGCAATCAAACCCAAAACAGCTGACAGCAATAAATCTCACATCGTTCATCCAAAGACAACAAGCCCAAATCGCCCAATCAAACGTTCATTCTTCCAGTTTCATCGAATCAATCGATCGATCTTCACCAATGCGTAAAATCCAACGGTGCCAATTAAAACAAAAAAAGTGTATGAAGTAATCGACATATAACTAGAGTAGAGTACTCCAGAAGCCAGCTAGGTGATTTCAAGCTTTGTGAAGCAATAGAATGTCGCGTACATGAAGAGGTATAGAGAAGAGCCTAATGTGAGGAAGGTAAAGACCAGGAAGATGAATATGAAGATGTAGTAGAACTGGTTCAGCCAAATTGAGGCGAGGATGAAGAAGATTTCGGAAAAATAGCTCCAAATGGAAAGTACCCCACCGATGAGAACAGATAAAATTGGGTTCATATACTAGGTCTGTTCTGACGTTTGGCCTGGGATTTTGTTCGACAAGATGCGTCCGAAGGTATGCTTCAGGCAGAAATGCCACTCCACAAGGCAAAATGAAAGGTCTGTCATGCGACTCTACGTGTATCAAGGTCTGGTAATGGGCATAGACACCATTCAGCGCTATACGAAGAGTCTGCTTATAGCTTAATGTTCAATAGAGCAATAGGGTTTGCTCCTTGTGAAGTTTATTGGCGAACCCTAAGAAGAATCGCAGCCACACATCAATTTTGTCCCAGACAAATCAACTCCACGGAGCCACAAAGATTCGATATCGCTTCCCAAATGGTCTTAATTATTGCATGTTACAGCGGAGCGTCACGTGTGCATACTCAAGCGAGCTTCGCTTAATAACACGATGTGTTCATTTTTTGGTGCAAGTACGAGCTGGGTTCTTCAAACAGTGAAGCCCATGAACTGAGCCAGCTCGTTGAAGAAGGTTATGACCAGTTAGGGAAGCTCAACTTGTCTGATCGCGTCCCATGGTTAGCTGATTTGGACCTCCAAATTCGGCCTCCACAAATTTCAGTCATGGGATCTGACCTTAGACTGACGCCATTTGGGTCGGGTCGTAGGACTTGCCCTGGAAAAGCTTTGGGTTTGGCCGCTGTTAGCCTTTGGGTAGGAACTTTACTTCATGAATTTAAATGGGTTCAATTGGATCATGACCCAATGAGATGAAAATCCTCTTACAGTGAAAGTCCACTCTAGGCGCAGATAATTTATATGTATACGTTATTTATACAACTGCTTCTGGTTGTAAATTATACGCTAGTTAATTTCTGGTCGTACATTTGAGAGTGAGGGCAAAATAGATGTGTCCTTGGTTCAGCCGACTGTAGAGTAACTTCTCTCATCCTCTGCATCCTCTGAGTGGAGGAATCCACGCTAGATGGATCAACATTTGGGCCGACCAATAGAGCTTATTGATGTAATTACTCAACAAAACCTACAGGCGACAAGTATGAGTACTTGCTCCTCTTTACTTTCATTATTCATGTTCTCCAAAACTAGCAAGTAATATCATGCGACATGGTTCAAAACCTGACCTTCGTCTGGTTCAATCGACCGGGGTCATCCCCCATGGACTCATGTCGAGTCAAGTTGTAGACATGGATTACACATGTCGTATGAATTATACCTTCCTGGACTCATCAAGTCCAATCGACCGGGGACATCCCCCATGGACTCATGTCGAGTCAAGTTGTAGACATGGATTACACATGTCGTATGACTTATATCTTCCTGGACTCATCAAGTCCAGTCGACTGTGGACATCTCCCATGGACTCATGTCGAGTCAAGTTGTAGACATGGATTACACATGTCGTATGAATTATACCTTCCTGGACTCATCAAGTCCAATCGACCGGGGACATCCCCCATGGACTCATGTCGAGTCAAGTTGTAGACATGGATTACACATGTCGTATGATTATACCTTCCTGGACTCATCAAGTCCAATCGACCGGGGACATCCCCCATGGACTCATGTCGAGTCAAGTTGTAGACATGGATTACACATGTCGTATGACTTATATCTTCCTGGACTCATCAAGTCCAGTCGACTGTGGACATCTCCCATTGACTCATGTCGAGTCAAGTTGTAGACATGGATTACACATGTCGTATGATATTATAACTTCATGGACTCATCAAGTCCAATCGACCGGGGACATCCCCCATAGACTCATGTCGAGTCAAGTTAGTTATAGACATGATTACACATGTCGTATGACTTATATCTTCCTGGACTCATCAAGTCCAGTCGACCGGGGACATCCCCCATGGACTCATGTCGAGTCAAGTTGTAGACATAGGATTACACATGTCGTATGAATTATACCTTCCTGGACTCATCAAGTCCAATCGACGGGGACATCCCCCATGGACTCATGTCGAGTCAAGTTGTAGACATGGATTACACATGTCATATGAATTATCTCCTGGACTCATCAAGTCCAATCGACCGGGGACATCCCCCATGGACTCATGTCGAGTCAAGTTGTAGACATGGATTACACATGTCATATGAATTATCTTCCTGGACTCATCAAGTCCAATCGACCGGGGACATCCCCCATAGACTCATGTCGAGTCAAGTTGTAGACATGGATTACATATGTCGTATGAATTATACCTTCCTGGACTCATCAAGTCCAATCGACCGGGGACATCCCCCATGGACTCATGTCGAGTCAAGTTGTAGACATGGATTACACATGTCATATGAATTATCTTCCTGGACTCATCAAGTCCAATCGTTCGGGGACATCCCCCATTGACTCATGTCGAGTCAAGTTGTAGACATGGAATACACATGTCGTATGACTTATATCTTCCTGGACTCATCAAGTCCAGTCGACCTGGGACATCCCCCATAGACTTAATTCAAGTCAACTTGTAGACATGGAGGGCACATGTCGTATGACTGATATACTGACCTTCATCGGGTCCAAACGATTGAGTACTTCCCCAATGGCTCTTGTAGACTCAAGTTGATAACTTGACATTCGTTTGGTTCAATTAGTAGGCAGCATCAACGCTCGAAGTACAACTACATAATATGGCCTCGTCCCAAGCGACACATGCGTCAAGTACTCTCTAAGCCAATGACTCTTGACTTAGAGAGTAGGGGACAAACTGTTTGGGCCAAAATTGGTCCAGGGTAGTTTCGTTATTTTTCTTCAGATCCAATACTGGACGCACCCCTGAAGCCTCCTAATCAAACCCCAAAGACATAATGTCGGCCCAGGCCCGATGAACACCAACACCGGTAACCATAGGTCCATCCAGAGACCGGCCCACGTAACGCCCAGGCTCATTAATGCCACCCACAAGCCATCCGTTCCAACCTGCAAGCAGTAATGTCACTTCATTAAGTTGACTGTTACCATGTTCTAACGGGCAGATGATCAAAAGACAGTCAATAAAGACACACATGACTATACCATGGATATATAAGGAACATGACTCCAAGAAGAGATGATCCAACTTCTAGCTCTCCTACCCATTGCTTTGGGACATTCTCAAGCTCGCCACTCCTACCACTTACCGCCCTCACGGCATTCAACGGAATTCAAGGTAGCATCTAACCTTGACCTTCCATCTATTACTACATATGTTCATTTACTGACTTGGGCGTCGGAGTGCCCCCGGCACCCACCACACCGGTGGGCAGTAGTACTCCCGCTCACTCTACACCTTTGTTTTGCAGGATCGCTAGTGCCCCCAACTACAAATTCTCGATTATGGACCTCGGGCGAAAACCAGCGTCTACACCATGTTCAAGAAAACACAAACATACAAACTAAACATACAAGCATACATGTGGGCAGTTTTCCAAGTGGTACGTTGAATTGTATCCCAAGTACAGACCGCACTACCGTCCATTCGGATTCGGCTACGGAATTTACGTCTGGGTTTCCATCCGATATATCACAAGAAACAATACTCAAATGTTATCATGACATAAGCATATGAATTGTAATACATTAAACACATTTGTATTCATACATGTGGGGATAACTACTAGGAAAACTATGCATGAAATCTAATGAAGAGGACTCAGTTCAGTGGGTGCGCGTTCGCGTAGCGTTTGAAAATGCGTTCGAATGGTAAACAGAAGGCTCGCGTTCGTGTAGCGTTCGAGAACGCGTTCGAACAGAACCAGACCTGATGCATGCAACACAAAGAAAGTGCGTGTGCGTTCACGTAGCATTTTATAACGCGTTCGAACGGTAAACAGAAGGTTCGCGTTCATGTAGCATTCGAGAACACGTTAGAACGGAACCTGACTGACTGATGCATTATGAGACTAAGAAAGTGCGTGTGCGTTCGCGTAGCGTTCGATAACGCGTTCGAACGGTAAACAGAAGGTTCGCGTTCGTGTAGCGTCCGAGAACGCATTCGAACGGAACCAGACCTGATGCATTATGAGACTAAGAAAGTGCGTGTGCGTTCGCGTAGCGTTCGATAACGCGTTCGAACGGTAAACAGAAGGTTCGCGTTCCTGTAGAGTCCGAGAACGCGTTCGAACGGAACCAGACCTGATGCATGCACACAAAGAATAAAGATGACAATGTCAAGCTCAATATGTCCGATCAAACGTATCTTGCATTCGACTGAACACACATCAACCGGCGCGGCAAAGCATCGTGGTAAGGGCTTTAACCCCTCCCCATAGGGGATCTCACATCACACTTACTAAGCTCATGCGCTCGATTGAATCATGCATACAAAGAATTAAAAGCAATAATATTAAACGTAGTGTGCCCGATTGAACGTATCTTGCATTCAACCGAACACACATCAATCGGCGCGGCAAAGCATCGTGGTAAAGGGCTTTAACTCCTCCCCATAGGGGATCTCACATCACACTTACTAAGCCATGCATTCGATTGCATCATGCATACGAAAATAAAGATAATTATATCAAACTTAGTATGCCCGATTGAACGTATCTCGCATTCAACCGAACACACATCAATCGGTGCGACAAAGCATCGTGGTGAAGGATTTTAACCCCTCCGATTAGGGGACCTTTCATCGCACTTACTGAGCCCATGCACTCGATTGTATCATACACAAATAAGCAACATACAGAATTTAAGTAACAAGAAATAGGTAAACCAAACCAACATGAAACAAAAGAAGGTGCCGTTTACTCAAGTGGTACGTGGAGTTGTATCCTAAGTACAGACCACACTATCGTCCATTCGGATTCGGCTACGGAATTTACGTCTGGGTTTCCATCCGATATACCACAAGAGATGACACCCTTCCATTCATCCAATACCCACAACACATATCATACACAAACAATATTCCACAAATAGGTAAAACACAGTCAAAATAAATAACAAAAATCAAATGAAGATAAGCGTGGGAAGTACCATCAGGTCTAACCTTTTAAGCCGTCTCTCGGACTCGCGTTTCACGATGATCGGAAGGGGTAAAGCTCCGTAGCTTTTCTGGTTCACTGGTTTGTCTTTTCCTTCGCTGTTCGGCCGCTCAAGCTACTGTTTTGACTCCATTTTGCTGCTGTTTCCTTGTGGTTTCGCTGCCGTTTCCTCTGTATTTTCTGCTTACTGTTTGTGGACTGTTTTGATGTTCTTGATGGACTGTTTTGGGTGTTCTTTTTGGTGTTTTAGGCTACTGTTTTTGGCGTAGTTTTATTGCTGTTTTAAGGTGACTTTCGGTGTGCGTAACTGCTGTATTTGGCTATGAATTTTAGTAATTTGAAGGAGTGTTTGAGGGTTTGTTGTTTTTGGTGATGTGAGGGATGAGATGAAGATATTCGTTTCTCTTGTGATTTGCGCGTGATGTCTAGTGTTTCTTGCTATAATTTTCGTGTGAATTGTATGTATGAGCTAGAGAGATTCGAGAGGAGGGGTGGCTAGGTTAGGGGTTGTTTATATAGAGAAGGGCTAGGGCTTCACCTTGTCTCACAAGGAAGGGATTTTGGCATTAAAGAGAGATATGATTTGGTGTTGAGCAATGAAAGTCAAAGATTGAGGGGGGACAAATCTTGGCTAGAATAGGAAGTCAATATCTTTAATTTGTTATGATTGCTTTTAATTAGGCATGACATCTTTTTAATTTAGTATGTGATTTGTTTAGTTAGGAAGTTAATATATTTGATTTATCTTATTAGGTATGATTATATTTTGTGTTTTATTTAATTGGTAAATGGTTTAAATATTTTATTTAATATTTAATGTTTAATTTAATTAAATTGGGATGTGTTTTATGGGCTTTGAGGGGCTAATTGGGCTGGGGTGCGAGGCTAGCAGTAAAACCAGAAACACCGACGCCGTTCGAACGCCAATTAGAACGTGGCATGAACGTCCGCAATCTGCCTGAGGTTCGAACGAAGTAACGAACGCAGCACTAACGAAGATAGTGAACTTGTGGAATGAACTTGATGACGTACTTATTCTGAATTTCCCCTTTCGACCTCCGTTTCCCGCAATATCCTTGGCTAAAGAGGTAGTGCCTCCAACTGAGACTCATCATCGGGTTTCACATGCAAAAATGCAATGCCTACACTTGTGTATTCTCCCTCGTCTTGAAATGTCAAATGAAATGATTAAATACCTGCATTAGTTTGTGGCTCCTAAGGGAAACAAAACACTTCACATCTAACGAGTGGTGAGCAGGGATTGTTTTTAAGCCCTGATGCGCTGTGGCCTTATTTTTCCCCTATGATTGTAGGTGATCCTTCCTTCTTTTTCATGGAGAAGGACCAGAGATGGTTCCTTCAGCACAATGCCCATTTCGATAAAAGGTTTGCGGGGAAATTGATGCCATCCAGGGGTTTAGATCTTCCTCCCTTTGAATCCATTGCAATTTCTGTTGTGATTCCTCCAGATGAGCTTGATTGGATGAATTTGAAGAAGTTCCAGGGAAAACGAAAGGGTGACGAATGGAGCCAGGATCTCTTTGTGAAGAAGCCAGGATCCCTTTGTGAAGAAGGTCAATTTGAAACTGCCCTATAAGCAGGAGAATTTGGGCTTCGAGATGCTGGCAAATGTTAAGCAGGGTGCTTTTGATGACCATATTCTAATGTCGAAGAAGAAACCTATGACTGTTGAGGAATAAGGTGATGCCTTTGTAATAGAGAGCCTAACTCACATTTCTTACAAGTGTTAGAGGCCCGCGAAAGAGATGCGTCTACCAAGCAGAAATCACAATCCTATGCCTTTGCGGCCCTAGCGTTCTACCGGTGCTATGTCTCCCTCTGACAAAGGTCCAAGAGGAAAGACCTTCGTGCTGCCTTCGGGACCATAGGAATTCCTGCTCCCCCACACCATAGAGCTCCAACTCCTCCAGCTGATGATGAAACGGATGGCCAGTTCCAGGACCGCCGTAAGAGGCAGCGAGTGGAAATTGAATAGATATGCTCTTCCGAGGCTGTTCAGAGGCTGGGTCAGGGTCAAGGTCTCCAGCTATTATCTCAGGGTCTGGTGGCCTAATGTTAGAGCCCGATACTACCGTTTCTCATTTTGTACCTTCTCTATATTTTCTTCCTTTGCCTTTTTCTGCCCCTCCCTCTAAATCTTCTGCTCTGATCGCTTTCTCTCCATCATCAACCTTCACTTTGTCATCTACCACTATCCTTTCCTTATCTCCTACTGGATCCTCTTTACCCTTGAGCTTCACCCAACACTTACCCGATCTTTCATCCGCTAGCCCTTCCGTTTCTCCTTCTGCCCCATCTACTTTCAATCTTGACAAGTGCCAGGGCTTGTTCGAGTTTGTGCGTTCCCTTATTTCTTCCCCTCAAGCGTAGCAGTGACTTGCTTCTTTTTTTTAAAACTCTACCTCTGGCAGCGACATCCTGTAATTTTATGAGGTGAGTGCTATATGCACTGCTTAGAAGCTCCAGGCAGCGGAGAGTTTCTTCCTGGAAGTTCATGACAAATTTACTACAACTTCAGACGCATTGGAGCTGGCGATGAGGGAGTTAGACAATGAAGTGGCAGCTCGCAAGAAGGATCTATCTTTATTTGCCTTCGCTCAATCAAAACTTTTGTCAGTGAAGTAGAGGTTGGCTAATATGGAGTCAAAAAATCGGAGCCTACATCAAAATAATGAGAGTATGTGTTGATTTTTATTCGGCTGCCGATGAAAGGGACAAGCTGTGCGTTGAGAGCACCAAGGCTCGACAAGTGAGGCTTCCCACCCTATATATTTCTTTCGTTCCGCCTCTGATTTATGGTGAGGAAACTTCATTTTTACTTACTTTTTGCTTTCTTTAAGGACTTGGCAATATCCCAGGAGGAGTGAGACTTGTTCTTTGGTCTGCATTCTTCCTCATGCACAAAAATCTTGGGGGGCTGCTAGAGCAGCTGCGAGGTGCCAACAACCATCGTCAGAATGAGCTCGAGCTTCTCATGTCTTAGTCCTATGCCCGGTATAACATTATCTATTAGGTAAATAATGCTAAGTGCTACCGGCTTGGTTGGAGGACCGCACTAGAGAACCTACATACAAGGCTTATCGATGTGGTCCTGATGATTTTGATTTGGCCGCTGGCGTAGTGGAGCATAATTATGATAAAGACTACTACATCCAAAGTCAGGGTCTTAGGATCAATTTTATGGATGATGAGGATGAAGATCGTTCTGAAGAGTGTCCTCTAATTTCGGGTGATGCAGAGTCTTAATGTGTTGCCATTTCCTCTCAAGATGACACAAATCTCCATCTTGCTCATCTTAGAGTTGGCCCATTTTGATGCTCCTGTGCTGGTTTCTCCTTTAGAAACATCCAATCATGAGGTTGTTTCTGTTCCAGGCCAATATCCTCCAATAAGTTTTGCGCCGCCTTCTTTTGAGATGGAGACTTTTCTCCTCCAGGCTCCTCTTACTCCTTTAGTCATGTCGGCTCTCGCTGTAGAGTCTCCTCATGTTCCTTCGCCAATAACAATGATGCCTTCAGAGGGTCCCTCCACTTCTTCAGTAGGCCATGCTTTTGTTGAAGATTTATAAGTGTATTTTGCCTTTTTTTAAAGGCTTATATTCTGTAATCCAAGGACCTTATTCCCATTTTTGAAGAAATATATCCTTTTCAGGTCCCACTATTGCTAAAGTTTCCTTATCGCACCGGATCCTAGTAACAGATTCCTAAGAAGGTTTATGTATACTCTCGTGAGTCATTCTCAGTGGATTCGGTTGTAGGACCATATCTTCACGCTCATAAGTTCAATTTCAGCAGCATGGTTCTAGATTACATGACTTGGGTGGGCCGTCATCCTTATGAAATTGGTGGAATAGGTCATCATCGTATAGAAGGTCATAGCCGACGTCGGTGAATATATTTCGGTGTATTCTGGTTTCTTTTATTCCAGAGTCAAGCTCGGACTTCAACACTTCATGGCATTCAAACTTCTATCCCCGAGTCTACAGAGGTTCATCCCGTCCGGACTGTTATGTGTCTTTTGGGAAGTTCCTTCCCCCATTGTCGTTTAGAGGGTTTTGGATCCATCATAGGCTCTTCCAATTGTCTATCATCCTGAAGAATCCTATCATTCCTCTGAACCTGATTGGGACTTGAGTTGTCACGTTGCGAGGAGTGGTAAGGGTTGGTACTCTTGGTGTTACCGGGCTTACAAGGGAGAATATAATATTCTACAGATGAGGCATCTTTCTGCTACTAAATTCTAGTCGAGGAAAGCTCGTGCTCATACTAGGGAAGTTTCAAAGAAGAGGCTCTGGAATGAGGTTTCCTCAAAGGCGTTTGAGGATGCCCAATATCTAGCTTTCAGGAGGTGAAGAGACGGATATTTTTCTTTGTGACCTGAACTAGCAACTTTTACATTGTAAATAAAAGATTTTACTTCCAAAGTTATGTATTTGTATCGTAAATGCATTATAAACTTATAATATCTATTATCATTACGAATCTTAGTAAAACTTTTTATTCTTGAAGATCTTTGTATTTTGATCCTGACGAGCTTTTCTGCCATTCGCCAGATCCTTTTTTAGATCCTGGTAGGTTTTCCTTCCATTTACTAGACTTTTACTATCTTTACAGGTTCTGTCGAGCTTTTGCATTGGGCCCTTATTAGATTTTCAAATCTTGACGGGTTTTTTCTTCTTTACGCCAGATCTGACTTTCTAGGTTTTCATGCTTTGATGTGTTTTCCTACCATGCATCAAGTTATTTTTTTAAGTTTTCAAGCTCTGACATGTATTTTTACTATGCGTCATTATTCTTTAGGTTCTAACAGTTTTTTTGTCATACATGTAAACTATTTTATGATCTTTATGTTTTTCTTGTTTAGTGAACACTCTTACTGTTTTGAAAGTTACGATAAAATAGTGAAAATAGGAAAATAGATTAAACTTTTGAGATATATAGAAGGATTTTCCTATGTTGTCTCGTTAAAAACCTATATGATTAGGACAAAACTAGAATAGGGAAAAAAAGTAACATCCTTACACATAAAATTATTTGAGCATCTGGGCATTCCATATTCTAGGCATTTCTTGCTTCCTACATTCAGAAGCTTATAGGTTCATTTCCCAAGGTCCTCATTGATCTCGAACGGTCATTCCCATTACTCCTCGAACTTTCCTTCTCGCTGGACACCCATGATTCTTCTAAGTACCAATTCCCCAACCACGAAGTTTCTCACATTTACTTTTTGTTGAAATATGATCTAGTCTTTTGCTAGCATGTTGCTCTCTTGATCTGTGTGCACATTCACTGCCTTCTTTCAGCAGGTCCAAGTTCCTCATTAGTTGTCCCTGATTTTCTTTTTCATGCTCTGCGATCAGGGTCATCAAAGTAGGTAATCGTGCTTCTGTTGGTATCACGACTTTAGATCTGTATACCAAAGAAAATGGTGTTTCTCATATTGCTTCTTTTTCGTGTTGTCTTTTGTGCCCACAATACTTATGGTAGCTCCTCCAACCACCTGCCTTTCTTGTCATCCAAATTATGTTTAAGGTTATTAACAATTACCTTTTTTGTGGCTTCTGCCATCCCGTTAACCTGTGGGTAAGTATACTGGCAAGAAATTGATCCCGATTTCGTATTGCTCACAGAACGCGGCGACTTTTGGGTTGTTGAACCGAGTTCCGTTGTCCATCATTAAAGCTCTGGGTATACCAAATCAATAGATTATATGTTTCTAGATGAAAGTAATTACATCATTTTTAGTTACTTTAGTGTATGGTTCTGCTTCCACCAAGTTGGTGAAGTAATCTGTTGCTACCAGAACAAAGCAATTTCCCCCTTTAGTTGTTAGGGGTTTTTTGATTATTTCTAGTCCACATGTAGCAAAAAGCCAGAGGCTGACAATTGAATTCAGCAGTTTAGAGGGCTGATATAGTGAGGATGCGTGTTTCCGACACTTCTCGCACCTTATTGTAAAATATTTTGCACTATTCATTAGGTACGACCAGTAATATCCCGCTGTGAGGATTTGATGTGTTAAGCTTCTTCCACCTGATGATTGCCACATACTCTGAAGTGTATTTGTTGCAGCATATACTTCTGGTCTTGTTCCCCGACACATCGCAGAAGTGGTTCGTCGAATGACATTCTGAATAACTCTTACTCTTTCATGGTATACTTGACTTCTTTCAATCTGAACTTTCGAGCTTCTGCTTTGTCCTTTGATTGTGTTCAATTTTCTAGATAATTTATTATTAGACCTCCCAACTGCTGGAATTCCCATCGATCATCCGGACATCTCCACGTTTTGACTTTCTAGGTTCTGCTCTGCTTGGTCATGTCAGCATAGGATCTGGACTTTCTGGTTTTGAAATCTGAGACTCGAACGTGCCACACTCTGAAATTTTCAATTTTTGGACCTCAAGGATGAAAATTCGACTCTCTTTGTCACATTCTCATACAATTGTTTTTTTTTTTCCAAATCATCAGCCCTAGCTTTTAATTCTTCTCTGACGGCCTGTATCTCAAGCCTTGCGAATTTCTCCAACACCTCATTTACTATCCTGACATATTTGCACATTCTGGGGTTCTTTGCTTCAAATCTTCCGTTTAAATATCCTGATACCATTTCAGAGTCAAGGTTCACTTTTAATACCTACACCCCAAGTTTGATGGCTAATTCCAGACCATGCATCAAAGCTTCATATTTTGCTTCGTTGTTAGTGGCATCATCTGAAAGCTTGATAGCTTATTCTATGAGCACTATAGAATCAGATTCGAGTACAACTCCCATCCCAGCTCATTTTTGGTTCGCAGCTCCATTAGTGTGCAGGGTCCACTACATAATTTCATTGGCAATTTCAGCTGGTTCTTTTCGATTGGCTCGAAGCTTTGAATTTCAACCAGGAAGTTTGCTACTTCATATCATTTTCTAGATGTTTTTGGGGGCATAACGGATATGGTATACTCCTAGCTGTTCTAAAACGTGCCGCCTAGGCGCGCCTAGGCGGCGCGTTTAGGCTCGGAGGCCTATGGCCGCCGCGCCTGGCCCCAAATCGTTGGGGCCAGGCGCTCGCCGAAATGGGCGGCATTTTCTGCCCATTCCGGCAAAGTTTGGCCGTGAAATTCATCGGTCAACGGCCGTTGATCGCCGTTGATCGACTCAAAATCCGAAATTGAAGATGTTTTCCGGTCAGATTTTACACCCTAATCATATCCCTAACCTTAATTTTACAAAAATAACTCTCTAACTCATCAATTTTAAAAATCCCCAATTTGATGCATAACCCTAATTTTAAGAAACCCTAATTTCTTTAATTTTTGTTAGTTTCTCATCAAATTGACCCTCTATAAATCTTACCCATTGCTTAAACAACATTTCCTTATGATTAATTTGTCAAAATCACTTCAAATATTAAACCTAATTATGAAAATTCTCTATTTCCGATTAGTTTCCTTGGCCCCGCCTAGGAGCCTTAGGCGCTAGGCGCTGGGTCGCCGCCCGACTAGCGCCTAGCGCGTTTTAGAACATTGTCCTAGCTCGATTGCCCACTTAGTGATTTTCCCTGATAAGTCTGGCTTTGCAGTACTTGTCCGATTGGGTAATTATTCACCACTATTATGGTGTGGGACTCAAAATAATGTCGTAATTTCTTCTTTGCAACTACCAGTGCCAACACCATTTTTTAGACAATGTTGTACCAAGTTTCTATATCTAACAACATCTTACTTGTGTAGTACACCGGTTGTTGCTTCTTATTTTCTTCTCTGACCAAAACCGTGCTTACTACTACTTCGGACACGACCAAGTATAGGTACAAATCCTCTTATGTGGGCGCCGCTAGTGTGGGCGCTCTACTCATTTAATTTCCTTCAAGGCCTGACTTTGCTCTCCTCCCCAAGTGATTGTCTTTGATTGTTTGAAGCTGTTGAAGAAATGCTTGCGTTTGTCAAACATCTTCGATTTAAATCAACTCAAAGCTGTTATCTTCCCTGTTAGGCTATGAACATCACGAATAGTCCGTGGTTTTTCAATCTCTGATATGGTCCCGAGTTATGTAGGATTGACTTCAATCCCTCTTATGCTTACAATGTGGCCCAAGAATTATCTTGTCGATACTGGAACGCATATTTCTAGGAATTAAGCTTTATCTTATATCTCTTGAATACTGCAAAACACTCATCAACATCTTTGATATAGTCAGAGACTACCCTACTTTTGATTACCATATCATTTATGTAGGTCTCAATAGTTTTCCCAATCAGACTCTGGAACATCTTATTGATAAGCCTCTGATAGGTTGCTCCTGCGTTCTTTAATCCAAATGACATTACCTTATAGTAGAACAATCTCTTCTCGATGGTGAAGGCCGTATATGTTTTGTCTTCTTCATTCATCCTGATCTGATTGTAACCTGAGTATGCATCCAAGAAACTCATTCTTTCATATCCTGCTGTTGCATCTACAAGTTGGTTGATCTTTGACAACATGTAACTATCTTTTGGGAAAGTCTTGTTGAGGTTGGTGAAGTCGATGCAGACTCTCCATTCTCTATTCTTTTTCGCTACCACCATTACATTTGAAACCCACTCGAGGTTCTGGAAAAGTTCCATGGCCCCCACTTCCAGAAGCCTATCTACTTTTTCGCTAATGATATTATTTCTCTCCGGAGCAAATCGCCTATGTTTTTGTTTGACTGTTGGGAATTTTGGATCTAGGTTAAGGCAATGAGTTGCCTCCTCGGGATCTACTCGTGCAATATCTTTGTGCATTTATGAAAATATATCTCTATTTCTTCGAAGCATATCCACCATTCTCTCATTCTTTTCCGATGACAACAGAACCCCTACTAGTACATTCTTTTCTGGCTCCGCACCATCTAGAATTACTTCCTCCAGGTCTTCTATAGTTGTCTCCAGTCTGTCAGACTCATCTTCCATATGCTTTAGGTAGGCTGGTAGGTAGTCTTTTAAATTCGATTTATCGTTTTTTGGTTTTCCTTTTTCCTTAGCTATATCAAACCTCTGCATTTCTTCTCTGACATCCAGTGTATTATAATGCTGATATTATAGCATCTGCGAATTTGGGTGTGGTCACCTTTGATATCGACGGTGTATAGCCCACTTGGAGATTGACACCTCATCACTTGATGTAGAGTCGATACCACGCCTTTCACATCGTGAATCCATTTCCTGCCTATAATCACATTAATTAGAGAGGCGGTATTAATGATTAAGAATTCTACTTACACTATCCTTTCGGCAGCATAAATTGGCCATGTTTTTATTTCCAGTGGCTTTACTTTCACATTGTTGAACAAAAACACGGGCTTTGGGGTGGGCGCAATGAGACTCTGGTCTATTCCCATCTACCGACACGTAGACCGGCCGGCGGTTCGGTTCCGGTTCCACAAGTGTGGAACCGCAACCGAACCGGTTAATTTCGGTTCCACACTTAAGTGGAATCGGAACGTAAACCGAACCGGTCGGTTCCGGTTCGGTTACGGTTCCCCTTCCGGTTTTTATTTTTATTTTTTTATTTTATTTTAATTTTAATAATAAATTTTAAAAAATAGAAAAAAATTCTATAATCGTAATGTTTTTTCAAACCATCACATCATTTTTATAGAATCATTTTTTATAAAATTCTTTTAACATAGAATCCTTTTTATAGCCAACTCTTGGCTAGTGCTTTCTTCATATAAGCGATGTGGGATATTTGTTATTTGGCTATTGTGTCCCACATCGCTTATATGAAGAAGTCAATAACCAAGAGTTGGTTATAAAAAGGATGTGGACATTCATGTTTTAGTGTTGCAATTTTAAACCTCATTATTATTAATAAAAAAAATTGAGATTTACTTGTGGAATTGTAGGCATTGCATTTTTGCATGTGAAACCCGATGATGAGTCTCAGTTGGAGGCACTACCTTTTAAGTCGCGGGAGCCGCGGGAAACGGACGTCGGAAGGGAGGAGTCAAGAATTGACTCATATTCGGATTAAGTTCGCTGGTTTAGCTTCGGGTTACTTGTTGGTTTTCCGTTTTAAAAATTATTCCCGGCCCAAAAACACTCACAAATCACCTAACCTCGGCCCAAAATCCCCGCAAGCCCCTTGGCCTTGACCCAAAACCCCGCAAGCCCACACACCTTGTCCACACACAAACGAACCCACCAACCAAAGGCCCACACGCCCCAACCAAGGCCCACACGCCCATTCACCCTAATACACACCCAAATTAAATCAAATATTAAGTTAAATATTATTAAATAATGTAATTAAATAAAATAATAATTAAATCATTTACCAAATTTAAATAAAACATAAAATAAATCATGCCTAATTTAAACAAATCAAATATGTTATATACCTAAATTAAAAATATGATATACCTAATTAAAATCAATCATAACAAATAAGAAATATTGACTTCCTAATCTAACAAATTAAATGCCTAATCCTAACCAACCAAATATATTGTATTCCTAATCTAAACCAAATTTGTCCCCCCTTAATCTTGACTTTCCTTGCTCAACATAAAATCAAATCCCTTCCTTGTGAGACAAGGTGAAGCCCTAGCCATTCTCTATATAAACAACCACACCCAAAGCTCTCCTCCTCTCGGATTCACACGTTTTTTGACAAGAAATCACAAGCAAAAAAACAGCAAGGAATCCCTTACAAGTTCACGCCTATTACACAAAAAAATATAACAAATTTCTCTTCATCTCCTTCCCCCTACTTGACCGAAAAACACAGCCCCATAAGCCTCCCTCACATCACCGAAAAACACACCAATACAAAAGCCCCCTTGCACGTCAAAACAGCAGCCCATAAGCCTCCCTATATCACCGTAACAATAGCCCCGTAAACCTCCCTGCATTACCAAAAAACTGCACTTCTTTTAGCCATAATATTACCGAAAACTGCCCTAAAAAACTGCATTATTACCGAAAATATTAGCCCTCAAAACAGTCCCTAAAATCCCCAAACCAGTTACAAAAATACTGCACTTAAAACCCACAAAAACACCAAACAGTCCCCTATACACCTGACACAGTGACCAATAATACGGCAGCGAAACCGCGAGGAAACAGCAGCAAAACAGAGTCAAAACAGTAGCTTGAGCAGCGAACATAAATTTCATAGCCGATTCCGAATAGACGGTAGTATGATCTGTACTCGGGATACAACTCCACGTACCGCTTGAGTAAACTATATTTTCTTTTGTTTTATATTGCTTTGATTTATTTATTTTTCGGCATTTGAATTCCGCATGTTATTTGTACGCATGATACAATCGAGCGCATGGGCTTAGTAAGTCGGATTAAAGGTCCCCTATTTGGAGGGTTTAAAATCCTTTGCCACGATGCTTTGCCGCGCCGGTTGATGTGTGTTCTGTTGAATGTGAGATATGTTCAATCGGGCATATTAATTTTGATGTGATTGTCCTTATTTTTGTATGTATGATGCGATCGAGCGCATGGGCTTAGTAAGTCGGATTAAAGGTCCTCTATTTGAATGGGTTAAAATCCTTTACCACGATACTTTGCCGCGCCGGTTGATATGTGTTCGGTTGGATGTAATATATGTTCAATCGGACATATAAGTTTGATATGATTGTCTTTATTTTGTATGCATGATACGATCGAGCGCATGGGCTTAGTAAGTCGGATTAAAGGTCCCCTATTTGGAGGGGTTAAAATCCTTTACCATGATACTTTGCCGCGACGGTTGATATATGCTCGGTTGAATGTAAGATGTGTTCAACCGGGTATACGAAATTTCATATAGTTATCTTCATTTTTGTATGCATTGTAACGAAAGGCGCATGGGCTTATTGTGTTGGATTAAAAGGTTCTCCATTTGGGAAGAAAAGCCTAAAAGGCTACCTTTACCACGATATTTGTCGTGTCTTTCATCTATTGATTGCATCGTTTATCCCTGTCTTAGCTCAACCTATTGTCATTGGTGTACCCATATTCCCAGCCCATCACACCTTGAAGCCCCCTTAACGCACACGCACAAAGTCCCATGCCTTCACGCTAACCACTCCTTCAGCCACGCACCACAAAAAAAACCATAAGCAGCTCTTTTACATCAACACGTAACCCTCACCCTGCACGTTCACAATCACAGCCTTACATACTGCCTCAACGTAGCGCATTAACAGCCCCCTTAGCCACTCAGCCCTTACGCTAACGCCACACCCCCCACAAACACGTTCACAGCCCTACCTCAACTCAAGCCTAACGTGCAATTACCCCCCCTAAAAACTGCCACAATCCCACACTCCTCACTGCCCAGTTCTACGCCTCTCACTGCCCAGTTTAGTCACCTATCCTCTGCCTGAAACCGCACCCTAAACGCCACCTATTAGTCTCAGCCCGCTCGTAAGGCCAGCTACACCATTCATGCATGTATCATGAAATCCCATATAATTATTCTTATATTTGTACGCATCATAATGAAAAGCATGTTTATTCCATTGGTTGCATCATTTACCTTAGTCTTGGCCTTAACGTATTACAATTCATAATCTATGTCATGATAACATTTGAGTATTATTTCTTGTGGTATATCGGATGGAAACCCAGACATAAATTCCGTAGCCGATTCCGAATGGACGGTAGTGCGGTCTGTACTTGGGATACAATTCCACGTACCACTTGGAAAAGTGCTCACATGTGTGCTTGTGTGGTTAGTGTGTGTTTGTGCTCGTGAATACAATTATGCCAATAAAGTCGTGTGTTTGTTGCTACTTTGATGTACTTTCAAGCATGCAATCTCAGATGTGAAATATCTGTAAATTTAGGCGTAAGTTTTATTTTTGTATGTGTGAATTTAGAAGCATGATACTCTTGGAAATAAGTGTTACTTAAGCTTGATTAAATTATCACACAAATCCTTTCATTACAAGTGGCATAAGTAAGGGACCATTCCGAACCCAACGGTTTGAGGTCTTCCCTTGCGAGGGGTGAGTGCGGCCTTAAATCTCATTTTCCCGGTTCCACCGGGTGGCGACTCTATTATTCTCCGGTTTAGTCCCCCGTTGCTACTCCGTACTCCCACCTAGGCCACGAGCCTAGGACAGCATGCGTCTCCCAGTTTCTATGTCCCACAGGAACCTTACGGTTCCAAGTAAATTTTTTATTTTTTTTTATTTTTTATGTTTTTTTTACTTTCGGTTCCAAGAGGAACTTTACGGTTCCAACCGGTTCGATCAGGGTGAGAACCCTAACCGAACCGGTCAGGTTCCGGTTCGGTTCCGGAACCGGAACCGGAATCGGTTGGAACCGGAACCGTCCGGTTTGGTTCCGGTTCTGAACCGGAACCTTGGCCGGGTCTACCAACACGCTTCCCAGAATATGATGTCACAACTACTTTCTCTGTCTACTAATACACGTGACACCATCGCATTTGCTATGCATAGCTTAATTATCAGAGGATCTGAATGTGCCGGCCTTAGCTCGTCCATGTCTTTGTCCATGAAGGAGATTGGTGCTGAATAAGGGGCAAGTAATGCTCATTCTCTGATGTTGTTTACCTTAAATCCTAAGGCTTTCAGTCAATCCTTTTTTCTTTGAACCCGCTTTCTAGTCTTCGTTGCTTTTTGTGCTCTTCCTCCAGTATGCCTACTCTTATGTAGGAGACATGCCTCATTTTCTCTTTGTTTCATACTACGCCGCTCGGTACTGCTTCGGACCTTTGTTGGCCATTTATCTTGTTCTGATGTTATTGGTAGTTAACTTCCTAAGCCAGAGCTCCGGCTTTCAACTGGCTTTTCTTTTTCAGATATTCCAGTTTCTTACCTTTCTTCCTGATCGCCTATATCTGGTGATATAAGTTCTTTCATCTAGTGGTGGTGTACCCTATATCCTTGTAAAATTCGCAGTACAGCCCATTATCATGGAATTCCTCCGGTACTTTCATTGGTTGGGGTTCCCTCAACAGACCTTGATTCTTTATTTTTGAAGATATGTTTGTGAGAAGGGCGTGGAATAATACTAATACAACATCCCATTGTCTTCCCTTCTTGGTCGTTTGGGCTCTGAATCATATCTTTTTCCCTCTTCAGCATCTCATTAGGCTTTGACTTCTCTTCATTCGCCTTGTGGTTTCCTTTTCCTTGAATTCAGACTCTACTCATCCATGGTTTTGCTGTTGTTTCCTTGGTCTGCCATCGTAATCGCTGTGATCTGGGACATTCTAGACCTCTATCACTTTCAACACATCTTCTGCTCTGGTCCGTACCTCAAACATGTCATAGGGAGGTAGTTTTTGGAACTCCTCATGGATGTTGGATCTGTTGACTAATCTAGGACAAAGAAAGTTACTGCCAATCTTGAATCCAAGTCGTTAACGGCGTTCATTTTGTCAACAAACCTTTGCAGGTGTAGGCACTGTATTTTTACATATAAGTCTCGATGATGAGTCTCACATGGAGACACTACCTCTTTAAATTGTGGAAGTCGCGGGAAACGGATGTCGGAAGGGAAGAGTCAGGAATTGACATCTTATTGGATTTAATTCGCTTGTTTAGCTTCGGGTTTGCTTGTTGGACCTCTGTTTTAAAACACATCCCTAGCCCAAAACCAAAGCCACACGCCCACCTAACCCAAAACCAAAGCCACACGCCCACCTAGCCCAAGCCCATCAAATCACATCCAATAATAATTAAAATATTTAAAACACATGTCAAAAATGAAATGAAATGAAATTAAATTAAATGAAATCAAATAAAATTAAGATAAATCACATACCTAAATAAAAAAAATCAAATAAAATCAAATATATCATCTTCCTAATCAAGCCAAATCATATCCCTAATTAAATAGATACTTTCCTTGTGATATACTAATTAGGAGATATCATCATTGATTGCATGATTCCTTTCCTATTCACACAAGGAGAACCCTAACCTTTGCCTATAAAAAGAAGCCTAAACCCAGCCTTGAAGCCCCTAGCTCAAACTCACAAAGAAATAACAAACAAAAAAAAGAAACCCTAACGTAACTCCCCTAGCTATTCACGCCAAAACACTCCACGCACCAATAGCACACACATAGCCCCCAACTCCACTCACGCAAGAAGCCTCAACTCCACTCACGCAAGCAGCCTCAACTCCACGCACATATAAGCCAAGCCACTGCCCATTCCTCACGCAGAAAGCCCCTTCAAATCAACCCTCAACTCCACGCAACAACACCAAGAGTCTGCCCTCATTCTCCACAAGCACTAACACGCCACTACCCTCAATATAGCCCTCACCGATTCATGCCATAAGCCCTCTGACCTGCACACTCCACTCACATAACCCCAAACCCTCACTCACAAGCTACACGCAAACACCCCCCTTAACCAGCAACTTCACGCATAAATACTCCTTGACCAGCCTGACTTTCAACGCAAAAAAACCCTTCCTTCAGCCCTCCAACTCACGCCTAATAACAAAGCAATAACACCCTCCACAAACGGCCTCAGTTCATGCCCACAAACAGCCGCACAGACTGTCCCGAAACTGCACCTAAACTGCACCAAAATAGCAATTGAGACAGCCCCTGTAACCACCAAAAATACCCTTCAATCAGCCCCTGAAACAGCCCCTGAAACAGCCCCTAAGACAGCCCCTGTAACCACTGAAAATATCCTGAATCAGCCTCTGAAACAGCCCCCGAGATAGCCCCTGTAACCATCAAAAATACCCCTGAATCAGCCCGTGAAACAGCCCCTGAAACATCCCCTAAGACAACCCCTGTAGCCACCAAAATACCCCTAAATCAGCCCTTGAATCAGCCCCTGAAACTGCCCCTGAAACAGCCCATGAGACAGCCCCTGTAACCACCAAAAATACCCCTGAAATAGCCCCTGAATCACGCTCAAGCCGTGACCAGAAGCACCGTAAACGGAGTAAAAAACAGAAGCCTAAACAGCGAAACAGTATTGTGGATTGGTGCATGATGTGATTTCCGGATGGACAGAATATGTGTTCTCTCTTGCGGTATATCAAATGGAAACCCGAACATAAATTCCATAGCCGAATCCGAATGGACGGTATTGCGGTCTGCACTCGGGATACAACTCCACGTACACTTGAGAGACACACATATTTCGTTTCATCCAACCTTATGTTTGAGCATGATTTAGTCGTTAGTACGTTATTTATTTTTAAGCATGATTTAGTCGTTAGTATGTTATTTACTTTCCACATGTTACTTATTTCTGCATTGTAATGAAATGCGCATGTGCAAATCAAGTTGGATTAAAGGTCCTCCGTTTTGAGGGATGAAAAGCCTAAGGGCTACCTTTGCCACGACGTTTTGCCGCGCCGGACGAAGTATGTTTGATTGAATGTGAGATATGTTTAATCGGATATACGGAGTTCCATATTATTGTCTCATTCAATTGTATGCATTGTAATATAATGCGCATGGGCTAACTAGTGTGGATTAAAGGTCCTCTATTCGAGGGAAATGTCTGAAGGCTACATTTACCACGATGTTTTACCACGCCTTTTATTATGTCATTTACCCTTTGAATATCATTGTTTTATTTACGCATGCATTGCATTCTAGTGCGCATGGGCTAACTAGGGTGGATTAAAGGTCCTCTATTCGAGGGAAATGCCTAAAGGCTACATTTACCACGATATTTTGCTGCGCCGGACGAGGTACACTCGATTGAACGTGAAATGTGTTCAATCAGGCATACAAGGTCCCATATTATTTATTTATTTATTCATGTAATGATAATTTAATGCGCATGGGCTAGCTAGGGTGGATTAAAGGTCCTCTATTCGAGGGAAATGCCTAAAGGCTACCTTTATCACAATGTTTTGCCACGCCGGACGAAGTGCACTCGATTGAATGTGAAATGTGTTCCATCGGGCACACGAGGTCCTACATTGTGTATTTGTTTATCCATGCATGTGTTTGTGTCGTTTCAGATGCCATTTTGGTAATCTTGTTCAAACGCGTTTCCGAACGCTACACAAACGTATGCATTCTGTCTCAGTCCGTTCGAACGCGTTTACGAACGCTACTCGAACGCGCATGCATTTTGTTTTATCATGCATCAGGTCTTATCCCGTTCGAACACGTTCTCGAACGCTATACGAATGCGAATATTCTGTTCACCGTTTGAACGCATTTTCAAATGCTACACGAACGCACATACAGTGAACATGTTTCTTTTCATCACATTTCATGCATGTTCGCTTCTTTGGTAATTTCTTTTGCATTACATAATTAATCATATCATTTCATTATTGACACTTTTATTGTTATCATTTATTTATATTCCCGCATTTATCTAGTTAATGTGTTCGTGAGATTGTGTGCTTGCCTTTATTTCACTTACTTCTATGTATGCAAACTTAGATAAACGCTTTATTTTCATACATGTGAACTTAGAAATAGAATACTCTTGGAAATATATGTTACGTAGATCCGATTAAATTATTACACAAATTCTTTCATTACAAGTGGCATAAGTAAGGGTCAATTCCGAACCCAACGGTTTGAGGTCTTCCATTGCGAGGGGTGAGTGCGGCCTTAAATCATTTTCTCGGTTCACACCAGGTGGCGACTCCATTTTTAGTTCTCCAGTTTAGTTCCCCCGTGGGCTACTCCGTACTCCTGACTAGGCCGCGAGCCTGGAACACGTCGTCGATTTCTGTGTCCTACAGTCTGGCGACTCCACTGGGGATAGAGAATCGGCCCCGAAATAGTATCTTGTAATGATTGTGATTTGTGCTTAGTTAACCGTGTCTACCGTGGGTTAAAGGGATTTAATCAAAGGCATTGTTAAAGCTAGGTGATGGTTTGGTGTCTTCCTTCATTCACTATCTTTCTATAAGGAAAAGCCGTGAAGGCACCTAGATAATCATTTACTCGAAACTTACTGTGATAGACTAATTTGGAGGACTTGTTGTTTATTCCTGTCACCAAGGCGATAAGAGCCTAAGAGGTTTGGGTATTTAAGAGAGTTCGCTCCACCCCCCCTCTGGGGAATCTTCAATAGGAAATCCATTTGACAGTCAGTCACGCACCATAACTCGTTGGCACGTACCGTAAGGTATAAAAAAGGTGGGCTCACTTGGTCACTCGAACCCTTGAGTGAGGAGACCTAGTTGTGGGCAATCCTTCGCCAACGAGAGACTTTGTCTACACTCCCGCAAACCCACACGTAGACCATAGTTGTATGACCAATAAAAAATTATTTCCTTGTGCTCGTGTTTAGGGACCATCATCATTTGGATTCAGTTGGACTTCTTGTCAGAATTGCGAACTTGTTGGGCCATTTAAACTGGGATAAGTTCGTATCTTATGACAATTGGGCTGAAAGTTTCTAAAATACCGATGGGCCACTCTGTTGAAATTATTTCTTTATGCTTATGCTTAGGACTATAATCATTGGATTCAGTTGGACTTCTTTCAGAAATGCGAACTTGTTGGGCCATTTAAACTGGGATGAGTTCGTATCTTATGACAATTGGGCTAAGAGTTTCTAAAATGCCAATGGGCCATCCTGTGTTTGGGCCCCTTATCATTTGAAGTTGTTTAGCTATGTTATCGCAAAATTGTAAACATGTTGGGCCTTTTCGACTGGGACAAGTTTGCACCTTGCAATAATGTGATTGAAGCTTTAAAATGATAATGTGTCGACTTATATATTCAATACATCGCACACATCTCATGCACCTCATGCATACACGCATCATGTTAACCATTGTGTCTAAAAGCCATCATTGATACCCGTTGGGTTAGGAAAGAAGGAAGACTCGTCAAAAGACCGTCATCCAACATGAGCGAGTCAGTCAACGAGCACGCATCATGTTAACCCTTGTGTCTAAAAGCCATCATAGATACCCGTTGGGTTAGGAAAGAAGGAAGACTCGTCAAAAGACTGTCAGCCAACATGAGCGAGTCAGTCAACGAGGGATCCCGCCTGGATTAATTGGAGACCAAAGTAACCAAAATTACTGAGCAGTTGCAAGTTTTGACCAATGTTGTGGCCAGTTTGACCGTACCCCTTATAGCCAATAACAGAAAGTTGTGCAACCAGAATGAAAAGACCATTGGGGAACCTTCAAAGACCAAGCCCACTCCCTCTGAGGTTATCCCTATCAGAAACAGACCATTCTCCAATCTTGGTAGACCTTTGTCAGAGGTATTTGAAGAGCTGAAAATACAAGGACTCCTAAATCCCGTAGAGCCTAAACCACTTCCAAACCATGTGCCACGTTACCTTGACCTAAACCTATACTGTTATCTCCACCAGCAAAGAGGCCATGAAACTAACAACTGCACCCGCCTTAGGCATGAAATCCAAGACCTCATGGATGCCCATAAAATACCCGACCCGAAAAAAGAACAACCCAACACACACAGAAGACCTCCACCCACCCACATGATCAACTCCGGCCTACCTGACGACCTTGTCCTCCAAACCCACAACCACCAAACTTCTCACACGGGGATACGGGACAACAGTGGTAAAGGTGAAATGGAGCAAATGAGGGATTTTTGGAAAAACTTCTCAGACAGTGACGAAGGCGGAGGTCGCAAAAAAAGGAAGTGAATGGGAAGAAGAACTACTACAGTTGGAGAAACTGATGGACAAAAGAAGCAAGAAAATATGGGAAGACGAAGTTGCAAATTATGGAGATGTTTGTTTCCCTGATCTTATTCAATTATGATCCAATATTTATTAATAATAAGGACATTGACTTTGTCTACTTGTTCGAACCTTTTTATTGATAATAAATACGTTCATTTTATAAATGATAAAAGTCCATATGATTAGTTCTGGATTAATAAGATATGAGACAATATTAATCCACTAAGGTTTAATCATTAAAACATCCCTAGTCATAGTATTATCGAGATTGGACATTGATAATGCGGAATAGACTAGTATTGCACTTGTGCGCGTTGTGGGAGCATAACATCATAGTTCTCATATATTTAGGTATTAGATACTCATGCAAGTGTAATAGGAGGTTGTGTTTACCGATGGTACGGAAACAGCTTCGCTCTGGATAGACCCCTCGGAATTCCATTGGTAGTATGACTATGTGTCTATGGAAGTCCGAATTAGGGTAGGTGTATTTGGTCTTAACCTGAGACTTGCACCGCTAATACTTGCGACAATTAATATACTTTGGTTTTGGTCGCCCAGGGCTTTAACAGGTTCTATGTACGCCTCTTCTGGGTATATTGAGAATCGTAGTGTGTTGGGTGTGATGTCAAGATGGAAGTATCACTTCAGTCATATGAAGATGATGATCATGTTGGATACGGAACTGGTACTCTTATATGCTGCAGCTATCGGGATAATATGACTAGGTCATGTTTATCCGATTATAGAGACTAGTTACCAGAGATCCGATATGTGCTTTGTACGGGGCAGACACAATTCCAGCCCCAGGCCTATCACGTGACATCCGATACTGGATCGCAATACGCAATACTGTGTAGTACTAGGTACGTACGTGTTCGGATAGTCTGACGACCGGATTTACTGCCAACATATCCAGGGATCTCATGGGTCGCTTCCCGAAGATTCACAGATGACGTATGACTCGGATATAATTAATCTAGGCTTTGGTGTGTTGGGCTGTTGGCTGTTGCATGTGGGCCGGATCTTGGCACGCGCGCCAGTGGCAGTTTGGCCTATGTGGGCCACTGGGCTTATGTGCCGAGGATCAAGCTTTGTCCTGGCGTTGGGCTGGATTATATGAGTAAGCAATTTGGAACTCTGAGCAGGCAAGTTTCAATTTTCCACTGGACTGATATGAATTCTACGCTCATACGCTAACGCGATTGGCTAGATTCAAGGGGCGATGTAGCAGCCTTATTTAGTTTCCACATGAACAGTAGCGTATCGAAAGATACGAAGAAACATGGGTAGTCTATAATAGGAAAAATATCGTTCTCTTGTGTCTGGTTGGAGTGATGGTGTTTAAGTGTAAGAAGATAATCTCTTTTGGAAGCCATGCATGAAATACTGGCTCAGTGGGTGTTCTCTAGACCAGTGGGTTGGATGGTTGCTGTAGCACCTCTTTCAGGGTTCTCCATTTGATCATGCACCCTGCTCGGTTGGGCCGCCGACGTTTTGGTGTTCATGGGAATAGATTGAGTCTCCACGAGGAGGAAGATCGCGTCATCTGTAAAGCTTGGCTTGAGCTCCGAGTATCACACTGCCTAGGATGGCCCTTCTTTACCAGCCTACACTTTGGCGATGTAGCATCCTTTATTCTAATCCTCGCTGTGAACAGTAGCATAATCAAATGGTAGGGGAGGCCATGAGATATGAAGAAACATGGTAGGACAAGGAGAGGGAAAAATCTCGACCATATGTGTTTGTCTGGTTTATGAGGCTGGACCACGAAAGCTGTGTTGGTTCTCCGGGATGTTTTATCTTACAATCTGTTTCTGTCGTGGGATTGCTTGGGATTTGTGGCTAGGTTTTGACAGTTTTCTCTTTTGATTCAGCTACTGCTTCTGCTATTTGGGATCACCGGAACCTCATGGAATTGAAGCTTGATTTGCGATTACTGCTTGTGTGCCTTGTAAATAGGCGATGTGGGATATAAAGGAGTGTGGCCATTCACTCACTTTTTCAAAATTCAGAGTTTGGGCCTATATCTCCTTAATTGGATTTTGCAATTCGGCGGTTGGGCCTATATTCCCTTAATTGGATCTAGCAATTGGGCCGAATTCCTTATGCTCAGTGTCTCAGACACACGTGGCAGGGCATGACATAAGTGAATGGCGTCCTTTTTGCTTTGTGTGTCGATGATTGAATATAGATCTGATTGTGCTCTGGGTTGTAGGCTTTGATAGCATCTGTGGATTCACGTGGCTTTTAGGTTGGGCCGATTGGTAACGTGGCTTGCTTCCTCAAATGGCTGTTATGCGCAGCGATTTTTGGGCTGGGATGGGCTGATTAGTGCGCTGGACGCGTGACCTTAATTGTTTGTTTGCTTGGCAATGCGTGTGGACTGTGGAAGAAATGTGGCCTACTTTATAACATGGTGTGGACTGATTATTCGGCCATTTTGCAATTGGAGTATAAAACTCGGGTGAATAGGAGTTGTCACTTTGTTGCAATTTTACCGCTTTTTGCTTGATGTTGTTATAATGTCTTGGGTCGTGTATTCGACCATTTTTTTGATCTTTTGGTTCATTGTTGTGCTTTTTAGCACTTTCCTGGGGGATGCCCCTTGTACAATTGTACAAAAAACAACTTTGGAATATACTTGTAACCTTTTTCCAAAAGAGTGAATTAATCTAGGATTAATTACAGAGATATTTTATCTGGGATAAAATTCTATTTAAAGAGAGAGAACGATTAATTTGGAATTAATCGATAAAATAACATATTCGATATATTATACGAAATTAGATTTCGACGCGGAATTAAAATTAGATTTTAATTCAGGCAAACGAATTAATTCGCTAGCGACGTGAATAGTAATTTTACTAGGCATAATTATTTAATTAAATTTGATTTAATTACGTCGCAACGGAAAATTCGTTAATTCAGAATTAGCGAATCCGAGCCCGGGAGTGTTTGCGGGACAACTCGTATTTTGAATCAAGTGGGGCCCACAAGTCACATCACGCGTCACATCATTAGTCATTCTTGTGATGGAAGTCACATCAACTTTGTGTTGGGTTTCTAGTTAGTCCCAAGATCAATTCAAGCAAGAAACATGTGCGAATACAACAATGAAATATGGCGGAATCATACTTACATTGATCGGTATGCGATGCGATGAACACAAAAATCCTTGGCTCTTCCTTGGAAGCTCATGGTAGTGGGCTGCTCTTTGTGCTCTCCAAATATCGGTCAACACCTCCATGGATTCTCCAAGCTCTAAGATTGGTGTTGGTGATTCCATGCTCATAAGTTGGTTTCCCTATCACCTTATGATGACCCTTCATATGCTAGCATTGGAAAATTTGCCACAAATCTTCCATCTTTCTTCTTGATAAGCCGAGAGAGGGAGAAGAGAAAAGAAAAGGGTTCCAAACCGTGTAAGAGGGAGAGAGAAGAGGGAAAAGAAAAAATGTGTTAAGTGTTTTGGTTTATTTGATTTCAAAAAACAAATACCAAAATCAATTACCACTTTTCCAAAATTCAAAATTTTGGTAAAAGACTTTAAGTCTTCAACCACCCCCATCATTCACTCAAAAGTGACTAGTTGTCACATCACTCAAAGTGACTAGACATCACATCAATCAAAGTGACTAATGATTTGACGCTTGATGTGACTTGTGGGCCACACTTAAATTCGCAATGCGAATGCGCCTGCAAACACTCCCGGGCTCGGGTTCGCTAATTCCGAATTTACGAATTTTCCGTTGCGACTTAATTAAATCAAATTCAATTAAATAATTTTGCCTAGCAAAATTACTATTCACGTCGCTAGCGAATTAATTCTAAATTCACTCGTTCGCCCGAATTAAAATCTAATTTTAATTCCGCGTCGAAATCAAATTTCGTATAATATATCGAATATATTATTTTATTGATTAATTCCAAATTAATCGTTCTCTCTCTTTAAATAATATTTTATCCCAGATAAAATATCTCCGTAATTAATCCCAGATTAATTTTCTCTCTCTTACAATTAATCCCAGATTAATAAAGTGCGAGTCATACGTCATCGGTGAATCTTCGGGAAGCGATCCATGAGATCCCCGGATATGTTGGCAGTAAATCCGGTTGTCGGACTATCCGAACACGTGCGTACCTAGTACTACGTTTTTACCGATTTACAAGACATGGTTTGCTTCTAGCACAGCACCGTGCCTACCCAATTCTCCAGAAATATTCTTTTAAGGAATATATAATCTTTGTCAGGCGTAGTATACGTAATATTGCGTATTACGATCCAGTATCGATATCACATTCTAGGCCTAGGGCTGGAATTGTGTCTGCCTCGTACGAAGCATATATCAGATCTCTGGTAACTAGTTTCTATAATCGGATAATCATGACCTAGTCATATTATCCCGATGACTGCAGTACATAAGAGTACCAGTTCCGTATCCTACGTGATCATCATCTCCATATGACTGGAGTGATACTTCCATCTTGACATCACACCCAATACACTACGATTCTCAATATACCCAGAAGAGGCGTACACAGAACGTGTTAAAGCCCTGGACGACCAAAACCAAAGTATATTGATTGTCGTAAGTATTAGCGGTGCAAGTATCCGGTTAAGACCAAATACACCTACCCTGATTCGGACTTCCATAGACACATAGTCATACTACCAATGGAATTCCGAGGGGTCTATCCAGAGCGAAGATGTTCCCGTACCATCGGTAAACACAACCTCCTATTACAATTGCATGAGTATCATATACCCAAATATATGAGAACTATGTCGTTATACTCCCACAACGCGCACAAGGGTAATACTAGTCTTTTACGCATTATCAATGTCCAATCTCGATAATACTCTCACTAGGGATATTTAATGATTAAACCTTCGTGGATTGATACTGTCTCATATCATCTCAATCCGGAACTAATCATAAGGACCTTATATCATTTATACATCTTGGTAATATAATTACAAATGATAAAAGGGTAATTTCCTTTGTCACATAGTTAATTTGTACAACAACACCATGATCTGTACAAATAGTGATGCTATGGGTCATAATTGTCCAACACTTTGAGCGATGTGATGCATGTCACTTTTGTGATTGATGGCAGTTTTTGAAAGGCTTTAATGCCTTGAACCAACTTTGGAAATTTAATTATTGTATTTGATTTTTGAAATCAAAAACACACAACACAACTCAAAACTTCATCTTCTCTCCTCTCTCCCTCTCACGGCACTTGGTGCCATTTCTCTCCAATGTGCCGAGAACAACAAGGAAGAACAAGGAAATTTTGTGGCAAAATTTCCAAAGCTAGCACTTAAAGGAGTCATTCAAATGTGATAGAGAAACCAACTCTTGAGCATGGAATCATTCACAAAGCTTGGAGCTTGAAGATCAAAGCAAAGGAGCTTGGCCGAACAACACAAGGAGGACAACCATGGAGGCTTGGCCGAAACTTCAAGGAAGAAATTTTTGTTGTCTTTGCATCGCAAAAGCCGATCAAAGCAAGTATTTTCGCTACTTTAATTTGATGTATTCGCACATTTCATATGCTTAATTTGATTTTGGTTTGACCTAGAAAACCCAACAATGGTATCAGAGCCTTGAATAAGCATGAAATTGGAATTAGGTTAAAATTTGGGTAAAATTGATTTGAGCATGATTTGATAAAATTGAATGATTGAGTATGCTTGAATGATGATAACTTAGAGTTATGCATGATCAATTTGATGAAAATTGAATTGGATTAAATTTTCCCCAATTTTTTGGCTTGGCCGAAAATGTAGTATGCACTAAAGTCATGATAATTTTGTTTTTTGATCATTGGATGAATTGAAAGACTTGGGATAAATTGATTTAGGATTTAATTGGATTAAAATCCAAATCGGATTTAAAATCCCTCTAATTACCGTGAGCTATATAGCATGAAATGAGATGATTTTATGATTCGATAATGTTGGACATGTGTTGATGATGATTAGCATGATTAATTATCTAAATTGGTATTTTGGAAATGTTAATTTGAATAATTAATTATGGCTATACACTTTAGTTAATTAAATTCCAATAAAATTATGATATTTGGAATATTGGAATTTAATTAGTTGGGCTAAAATTGGAATTGGGCTAATAAAGTTGTATTTGGGCTTAATGGGCTTGGTTGGGCCAAGTTTGGTTTAGGTTAATTGGTTGGATCCAATTGGACCTAAAACCATTTCCATAAAGTCTAAATATAATAAAATGGGCCTTTAAAATTTTAATTGGGCCTAATGGGCCTAAATTGATTTTTGGCAAAGGGTGATTCCTTATTGGGATTTGGTTGCCAAATTCCATGCCTTATAAATTAATTGAAAGCCCATTGGACTTTAATTAAATTGACATTGGATGTTAATTGGGCTTTGAGACCCGTAAAGATTAGATTTAGAATCTAAGTCGCAAAGGCTCATTAATAAAGTGTAATTATTTAATTTGGAATTAAATAAAGAATTAGTATTGAAAATAAATTAAATTAGATTTAATATTGTAGTTTGATATAATTCGAGAATTCGTACTTTGAGTACTTATTCTTAAAACGAGTTGAACTCGCGCAAATCAAATCTTTGTTTGAACATTGGATGGTCATTAATTTCAGATTAATTAATTGGATTAGATTGATTGATAACATGCTTTGTGTGAATACATGGATGTGATGTATGAATAATGTATATCGGATGGCTATTAGATGGGTGAGGGCAATTTTGGAAATTGTTGTAATAAATTTAGAATTTATTAAATTGGACATGCGTGTCCAGCCTATTACCTCTTGACTCTTTGTATTTCTCTTCTCACTTATTCCCCTCAATGTAAATGAGGTTTCTTTAGAAGTGTTATGTAACTGGGTAGAAGTAAGATTTGTGCTAGCGTGAGAGAGGAAAATGAGAGATTTGTTCTAGGAACAAGTTGTTTTAAATATCCATCCGCATATCATTATTAATTTATTTACCGCGCCTTATTATGCTTTTAGAATGCATGCTTAAGGGTGTATGATGAGACCTAATCAAAGATAATTAATTGGTTGCCAATTACGTAAAAAACCCTCAACAAATATTAAGCGTTTTTCCTTCTATTAAATGATTCATTCTCAGATCCAAGATTGGCACTGGTTTGTTGGCCAAAGTCAAGACCTTTGTCCATCGCGGATGTGTTTGAATCATGAAGGCTTTTTTCCATATCGCATGTCTTGTCCAAGTTGTGATTTGTTGGCCAAAGTCAAGATCACTTCTTGTCCATCGACATCGATTACGAAGCTTTCCAAGGTCAATGGGTCCCGCTTAACTAGAATCATTAAGTTTGTTGTGCTAAAGCCAATGCTTAGTTGATTCAGAGGAAAAAGGTTAGGAAATATATTGGATATATTGGCATATATTAGATATATGTTTAGGACTTGGATGTCCACCTACTGGATCTAGGAATTGGATGAGATCTAATTGATCTTAGAGATCTACCTAGTTAAATATCATACAACTTGTTGGCCAAAGTCAAGGTTGTGTGTTATTTAACGGGATCCTAGCCCATTAGGAAACAAGGTTTCCAGAGTACTCAACAGAAGGTTAGAGGCAAGCCGAAAAATAGTGGGAGGCAAGTATTAAATTTGCAATTTCGTTTAGATACTTCCCAATACGCGCTTATTTCAATCTTTCGTCATTAATCAAATATATATTAGTTGGACTAATATTTAATCGTTGTTTTAAATTAAACAGTTGGACTCTATTCAAACTATTTCAATTTATAGTTGATTATATAATTGGATTATAATAATCAATATATTTGAATTTAACTAAAAAATTATAGTTGATTATATAGTTAAACTATAGTAATCATTATAATCAATAGTACATGAAATCGTTGATTAGATAGTTGGACTATCGGAATCAAGATAACTGAAAGATTAGCGTTTAGAACATAATCTTGGGTGAAAATGTCTTTAAACGACTTTAATTTTTTAGAATAGGAATATCACATCAGGATAGTCCTGGGAACTGAGAAATTATTCTATTTGAAAGAGAAACATCTCGGGCCTAAGCCCGGAGTTGAACAAATAATAGAACATGATCTTTGGAAGATTCATGTAATGATAACTTTAGTGCTCAATCTGTTATACTTACCGCAATAACTCTTTAATTCCGTCTTCAAAATTAAGGATTAGATCCTTGTACCATGATGATGAAATTAAAGATCTTCATAGATTTATTCTTAGATTTTAGAAGTATAAATTGCAAAAGAAGCTCTTTTGCTCATGTATGTCAGAGGGTACATCTGTCGAGCATTAGGTGTCACAGATGATTGCTGACATCGATCAGCTAGGTTAGCTAGGCATTACCTACGTGGCCGAGACTACCAAAGATTTGATCTTATAGTCTCTACCCGAAAGCTGGGGCAGGTTTATTGTGAACCAAGAGTAAACTCTTGGAGAGTTGATGGCTATACTCAAGGAGGCAGAGCCAGAGCTTCTAAAAGGGGCAAAGGCAAAATCATCACAGTCTTCTAGGAAGACAAAGGACATATCCAAAGATGTATGCCTAAACTGTGGCAAACAGGGTCACTGGAAGCGTGACTGTCATATGGACAAGGCAGACATGAAGGAAGTGAAGAGGGGCAAGGCTCCGACTTCAAGTATGTTTGTCATAAACATGTTCACTATTAGTTCCAAAATTGGATTTTGATACTAGATGTGGTCAATAAATATGTGCTGATTTGCAGAATATGCTAATTAGCAGGAGACTGACTTCAGAAGAGATTGACCTGCGAGTCACAAACAGGACGAGAGTCGCTGTTTTAACCGTAGAAACCTAAGTTTAGGAACTACCATTCAGGTGTGTACTTAAATTAGGAAACTGTTATAATGTAACTAGTTTGACTAGAAATATTATCTCTATATCAGAGTATAACTCGTTGCAGGTATACCTTTATATTCTAGAACACTAAAGTGTTTCATTTTATAAAGATGATATTGAGATAAGCACATTAGATGTGAATAACAGTATTTATATTTTTAATATAAATGAATCTCATACATATGACATGACAAACAAATAGCTCAAACTGAATTAATCAGATGAGACTTATTTGTGGCATTGTAGTCTAGGACACATAAACAAGACTCGTATATCCATATTTTCGAAGAGTGGGTACTAGGACAGATTTGAAATCTAATCAAATAATGTCTATGAATCTAGTTTATTAGGCAAAGTGCCTAAAACACATTTTACTTGGTAAAAGTACAAGTGCCATCGATCTGTTACCCCTCGTTCATAGTGAAATGGAATTTCGAGGGGTCTATCCAGAGCGAAGCTATTCCCGTACCATCGGTAAACACAACCTCCTATTACACTTGCATGAGTATCATATACCCAAATATATGAGAACTATGCCGTTATGCTCCCACAACGCGCACAAGTGTAATGCTAGTCTTTTACGCATTATCGATGTCCAATCTCGATAATACTCTGACTAGGGATATTTAATGATTAAACCTTCGTGGATTGATACTGTCTCATATCATCTCAATCCAGAACTAATCATAAGGACCTTATATCATTTATACATCTTGGTAATATAATTACAAATGATAAAAGGGTAATTTCCTTTGTCACATAGTTAATTTGTACAACAACACCATGATCTGTACAAATAGTGATGCTATGGGTCATAATTGTCCAACACTTTGAGCGATGTGATGCATGTCACTTTTGTGATTGATGGCAGTTTTTGAAAGGCTTTAATGCCTTGAACCAACTTTGGAAATTTAATTATTGTATTTGATTTTTGAAATCAAAAACACACAACACAACTCAAAACTTCATCTTCTCTCCTCTCTCTCTCTCACGGCACTTGGTGCCATTTCTCTCTAAAATTCTCTCCTTTTCCGAGAAGAACAAGGAAATTTTGTGGCAAAATTTCCAAAGCTAGCACTTAAAGGAGTCATTCAAAGGTGATAGGGAAACCAACTCTTGAGCATGGAATCATTCACAAAGCTTGGAGCTTGAAGATCAAAGCAAAGGAGCTTGGCCGAACAACACAAGAAGGACAACCATGGAGGCTTGGCCGAAACTTCAAGGAAGAAATTTTTGTTGTCTTTGCATCGCAAAAGCCGATCAAAGTGAGTATTTCCGCTACTTTACTTTGATGTATTCACACATTTCATATGCTTAATTTGATCTTGGTTTGACCTAGAAAACCCAACACATTTCGCTTACTTACCTGAGTCTCTACCGTTCAAGAAGAACAAAATAATCATTCAAGAGTTAGCTTCTCAATATATGAGTTTGAAGGGAGGACTATACAAAAGACAAGCAAATGGCATTCAACTGAAATGTTTGAGAAAAGAAGAAGCTCGAAAGGCAATGGAAACAGTACTGCCGGTGGAAGTTGAGATACAGTCCATGCGGGTATTAGCAGAAACAGAGTTACCTGAACAAGAATGGACCTCGCAGAGATTTGAACAGCTAGCACTGCTGGATGAGAAGAGAATGAAGTCCTTGCATCACATGCAGATATACCAGAAGAGGTTGACTCGAGCGTTCAACAAGGTGCGCCCTACTAAGATCAGAAAGGGTAATCTGGTGCTTAAGCAGTCGAAGCCGTCGACGACAGACCCGAGAGGAAATTTCAGACCCAACTGGGACTGACCCTACATAGTGCAGAAAGTAATGGGAAATGGGGCAGTGAGACTGTCAGATTTTGAAGGGAATGAGTTCACCGAGCGGATCAATGTGGACAGATTGAAGCAATATTTTGCCTGAGAAAGAGAAGACCTGGCAGAGGACCTAACCCAACGGGATAAGGAATTCATCCATGCATGCATACATACACGTAACATACGTGCATTCTTTTTTGTGTTTTGTTTGTTCTGTGTTTGCAGGTTTCAGACAAAAGAGAATCGAACAGTCACCAAAAGAGAACCGGCAGGAGGAAACTATAAAGCATATCTAGGGGCGATCGGAGACATGTGTAGGCACATGGCGCCAAGGAGCACAATGAGGGTCTAACCCATCAGGAATATGAAGTACCTCCACACATGCATACATACACGTCACATGCACGCATGTTTATTCTGTTGTTTTGTTTGTGTTCACAGGTCTCGGAGAAAATAATGAAAGGCGGCAAAATATAAGCAAGCTGAGAGCAACAAAATAGTATCAACAGTTTTCAGAAATGGATCCCCAAGGTTGAGGCCCACACATGATCATCAGTTTTGGGAATGAACCCTCAGGGTTGAGGCCTGTGCTACCAGCAGTTTTCGAGAATGGATCCCAGGGGACGAAGCCCACATTGTCAGTGGTGGAACATCAGATTTCCGTGGAGTGAGTTAGTGAAAAAAAAAAAGAGAGAAATCTTTGATAGTCAGACATATGTCCGGTGATGACATTTTTTTTGCTGCGGGGAGAAACCTTAGAAACTATAAGTGCGAGATGTGCTCTCATCTGGTATTCTGAGTAGTTGATCTCGGCTAGACTCGTGAGCACTTGATTACGGGATCTCAACAGTAGAAGCCTGAGTAGTTGACGAAATGACTAGTTGAAGAGATGGTGGTTCAGTGAATGACCGTTCGCCTGGATGTCCATCCTGGTTTACTTATCTTACGATATATGATATGGTTGGAAACAAAGAAAAAGTCTCTGAAAAGAAAAGGAAAAAATAGAGCACCTATAATCGATAAGCGTGAAGCTACCCATGGACGAGTATTAGGACCACCATGAGGAGAAATGCTACCTTAAAGGGTAGGTGTGTCAAAAAAAAAGAGAAAGAAAGAAAAAAGAAGAGAAAAAGAAAAGAGAAAAAAGAAAGGTCAAAATGAAAAGAAAAAAAAAGAGACAAAAGAAAAGAAGAAGAAAACCATATCATGTTGAGTATGAGGAAGTAATCACAGAGTATGATCAAGACATCTCGGTCGGTTAGACCCACTGATCCAATTCTCCGAGACAAAATCATCGAGTTGGCTTACTTAAGGATTAAGCTGCGAAAGAGCCTCGACACACACACACTATGAGTGTATTAAGTAATTTGAAGGTTCTCTGGTTTCGACGCGAAGCATCCGTTGAGGACGAAAATATGGTTAGCTATCAGGATTATCTCGTGAGAGGCAGTACGATATGTTGGAATGAACCATCACATCATCAGTATCAGTTTTGGGGATGAGTCCCAGGGGCGAGGCCAACATCAGCATCAGTTTTGGGGATGAGTCCCGAGGGCGAGGCCCACATCAGCATCAGTTTTGGGGATGAGTCCCAGGGTCGTGACCCACATCATCAGCAGTTAATGGGATGCGTCCCAGTGTCGTGACCCACATTGTCAGCGGTATTGGGATGCGTCCCTGGGTCGAGGCCCTCGTTGTCAGTTGTAATTATTGGGATGCGTCCCAAGGTTGATGGCCCCCTGTATCATCAGTTCCAGTTTTGGGATGCGTCTCAGGGTCGTGACCCACATTTTTAGCGGTATTGGGATGCATCCTAGGGTCGAGGCCCCAATTGCCGGTTGTAGTTATTGGGACGCGTCCCAGGGTCGATGGCCCCATGCATCATCAGTTCCAGTTTTGGGATGCGTCCCAAGGTCGTGACCCACATTGTCAGCGGTATTGGGATGCGTCCCAGGGTCGAGGCCCCCGTTGTTGGTTGCAATTATTGGGATACGTCCCAAGGTCGATGGCCCCTTACATCATAAGTTCCAGTTTTGGGATGCGTCACAGGGTCGTGACCCACATTGTCAGCGGTATTGGGATGCGTCCCAAGGTCGAGGCCGCCGTTGTCGGTTGTAGTTAATGGGATGTGTCCCAGGGTTGAGGCCCACTGCATCATCAACTCCGTTAGAAGCAGCAGGCAAGTCAGGTGGCAGCTGGTGAGCCAGGTAAGTAAAAATGCATTGCACAACTTTGATATGATGGTCATTGTCACACACTACACAAGTCCCATCAAAATGGGAGCGACTGTAGGCACTGCATTTTTGCATATAAGTCCCGATGATGAGTCTCACATGGAGACACTACCTCTTTAAATTATGGAAGTCGCGGGAAACGGACGTCGGAAGGGAAGAGTCAGAAATTGACATCTTATTGGATTTAATTCACTTGTTTAGCTTCGGGTTTGCTTGTTGGACCTCTGTTTTAAAACACATCCCTAGCCCAAAACCAAAGCCACACGCCCACCTAGCCCAAGGCCATCAAATCACATCCAATAATAATTAAAACATTTAAAACACATGTCAAAAATTAAATTAAATCAAATTAAATTAAATGAAATCAAATAAAATTAAGATAAATCACATACCTAAATAAAACAAATCAAATATATCATCTTCATAATCAAGCCAAATCATATCCCTAATTAAATAGATACTTTCCTTGTGATATACTAATTAGGAGATATCACCATTGATTGCATGATTCCTTTCCTATTCACACAAGGGGAACCCTAACCTTTGCTATAAAAAAAAAGCCTAAACCCAACCTTGAAACCCCTAGCTCAAACTCAAAAGAAATAACAAACAAAAAAAGAAACCCTAACGTAACTCCCCTAGCTATTCACGCCAAAACACTCCATGCACCAATAGCACACACATATCCCCCAACTCCACTCACGCAAGTAGCCTCAACTCCACTCAAGCAAGCAGCCTCAACTCCACGCACACATAAGTCAAGCCACTACCCCTTCCTCACGCAGAAAGCCCCTTCAAATCAACCCTCAACTCCACGCAACAACACCACAAGTCTGCCCTCATTCTCCACAAGCACTAACACGCCACTACCATCAATATAGCTCTCACCGATTCATGCCATAAGCCCTCTGACCTGCACACTCCACTGACGTAACCCCAAACCCTCATTTACAAGCTTCACGCAAACACCCCCCTTAACCAGCAACTTCACGCATAAATACTCCTCGACCAGCCTGACTTTCAACGTAAAAAAAACCCTTCCTTCAGCCCTCCAACTCACGCCTAATAACAAAGCAATAACACCCTC
This sequence comes from Zanthoxylum bungeanum, assembly GCA_019454045.1. Lineage (NCBI taxonomy): Eukaryota > Viridiplantae > Streptophyta > Magnoliopsida > Sapindales > Rutaceae > Zanthoxylum > Zanthoxylum bungeanum. The sequence goes on from SKCR01031799.1 coordinate 140,216, forward strand.
CTCAAACGGCCTCAGTTCATGTCCACAAACAGCCGCACAGACTTTCCCAAAACTGCACCAAAACTGCACAAAAACAGCCCCTGAGACAGCCCATGTAACTACCGAAAATACCCCTGAATCAGTCTCTAAAATAGCCCCTGAGATAGCCCCTGTAACCACCAAAAATACCCCTAAATCAGCCCCTGAAATAGCCCCTAAAACAGCCTCTATAACCACAGAAAATACCCTTAATCAGCCCCTGAAATAGCCCCTAAGATAGCCCCTGTCACCACCCAAAATACCCCTGAATCAGCCCCTGAAACAACCCCTGAAACAGCCCCTGAGATAGCCTATGTAACCACCAAAAATACCCCTGAAATAACCTCTGAATCACACCTAAGCCATGACCAGAAGCACCGTAAAACGGAGTAAAAAATAGCAGCCCAAACAGGGAAACAGTGAAGGAAAACGTTGAACTAGTGAACCGGAGGAGTTGCGGAGCATCAACCCTTCCGACGGCTGTGTAACGCGCTTCCGAGAGACGACTTAAGAGGTTAGACCTGGGGGCACCCCTTTTATTTATTATCCTTTAACTTTTATTTATTTTATTACTTTATTTCGCATGAGTATTGTGGATTGGTGCATGATGTGATTTCCGGATGGACGGAATATGTGTTCTCTCTTGCAATATATCAGATGGAAACCCGAACGTAAATTCCGTAGCCGAATCTGAATGGACAGTATTGCGGTCTGCACTCGAGATACAACTCCACGTACCACTTGAGAGACACACATATTTCGTTTCATCCAACCTTATGTTTGAGCATGATTTAGTCGTTAGTACGTTATTTATTTTTAAGCATGATTTAGTCGTTAATATGTTATTTGCTTTCCGCATGTTACTTATTTCTGCATTTAATGAAATACGCATGGGCAAATCAAGTTGGATTAAAGGTCCTCCGTTTTGAGGGATGAAAAACCGAAGGGCTACCTTTGCCACGACGTTTTGCCGCGCCGGACGAAGCATGTTTGATTGAATGTGAGATATGTTTAATCGAATATACGGAGTTCCACATTATTGTCTCATTCATTTGTATGCATTGTAATATAATGCTCATGGGCTAACTAGGGTGGATTAAAGGTCCTCTATTCGAGGGAAATGCCTGAAGGCTACCTTTACCACGATGTTTTGCCGCACCTTTTATTATGTCATTTACCATTTTATATCATTGCTTTATTTACGCATGCATTGCATTCTAGTGCGCATGGGCTAACTAGGGTGGATTAAAGGTCCTCTATTCGAGGAAATGCCTAAAGGCTACCTTTACCACGATGTTTTGCCGCGCCGGACGAGGTACACTCGATTGAACGTGAAATGTTTCAATCGGGCATACAAGGTCCCATATTATTTATTTATTTATTCATGTAATGATAATTTAATGCGCATGGGCTAGCTAGGGTGGATTAAAGGTCCTCTATTCGAGGGAAATGCCTAAAGGCTACCTTTATCACAATGTTTTGCCACGCCGGACGAAGTGCACTCGATTGAATGTGAAATGTGTTCCATCGGGCACACGAGGTCCTACATTATGTATTTGTTTATCCATGCATGTGTTTGTGTCATTTCAGATGCCATTTTGGTAATCTTGTTCAAACGCGTTTCCGAACGCTACACAAACGTATGCATTCTGTCTCAGTCCGTTCGAACGCGTTTACGAACACTACTCGAACGCGTATGCATTTTGTTTTATCATGCATCAGGTCTTATCCCGTTCGAACACATTCTCGAACGCTATACGAACTCAAATATTCTGTCACCGTTCGAACGCGTTTTCAAACGCTACACGAACGCACATATAGTTAACATATTTCTTTTCATCACATTTCATGCATGTTCGCTTCTTTGGTAATTTCTTTTGCATTACATAATTAATCATATCAATTCATTATTGACACTTTTACTGTTATCATTTTTTTATATTTCCGCATTTATCTAGTTAATGTGTTCGTGAGATTGTGTGCTTGCCTTTATTTCACTTACTTTTATGTATGCAAACTTAGATATGAGCTTTATTTCATACATGTGAACTTGGAAATAGAATACTCTTGGAAATATATGTTGCGTAGATTCGATTAAATTATTGCACAAATTCTTTCATTACAAGTGGCATAAGTAAGAGACCATTCCGAACCCAACGGTTTGAGGTCTTCCCTTGCGAAGGGTGAGTGCGGCCTTAAATCATTTTCCCGGTTCACACCGGATGGCAACTCCATTTTTAGTTCTCCGGTTTAGTTCCCCCGTGGGCTACTCCGTACACCCGACTAGGCCGCGAGCCTGGAACAACGTCACCGATTTCTGTGTCCTACAGTAGGTAATGTCTGGGCGGTTCGTTATACCTCTGCTCCAACTGCAAATCTGCCATGGTAACTTCCACGGGGCGGTTCTGATGGTATTGCTCGATGAATTTTCACCATAAATCCTCAAAGTTGCCTATGGATTTTTCTGGTAATTGCAAAAACCAAGCCAAGGAATTTTCGGTTAGCGTAGTGATAAATAACTTACACATCATGGCCTCATTGGTGATTTCCAGAGAGATCTTTTGTCAGAATTGCATCAGATCGGCAATTCGGTCTGATTTCTCCGTATATTTGTCAAAACTAGGGGGAGTGAAATCTCTGGCTTTAGCTCCCATTCGAGCCATTTTTTAAATGGTGATGTGGAGATCCCCCAAATTGCCAAGTTTGCCAAGTCCGTAGGGGTTTGCACTCGAATCCCCCTAATCTTCTTCACTATCGCTGCCATCAATCTTTCATCAACATGCTCATCTTTCCTACGCATATCTTCCATTTTGTGGCCTAAATTCAAACTTTTTCCATTCTTTTTGGGCCCCGCTTCTTTCCAAGTCATGCCCTGATATTTGAAACTTTTTGAATCGAAGTTTTTATCATCGATTCTGATGGATCTCCTTCCAAAATCACCATGTTGTTATCTTTCCCTAATTGCCTGTTTCCTTGGTGGTAATTGATGGCAACTCCCGCATGTTCTTTATCTCTGTCTTAATGAGGTGTGACCTATTGGATCCGAGATTTCAGCAATTGATTTTCTTATTATATGGAATACATATGCTATTGGAACTACTATTTCATTGCCTCTATTGCATCTGTAGTGTAACACCCCAGTTATCATGAGGTTATCTTTACGTTTGTGTCATATTCATTTCATGTCTCCGAATGTGACGTCAAGGGCAAGTCCATAAATATTTAACATTAATTTTCTATGAAATTTTTTCCAAGATCGGTATACCGGTCACAATACCGACATATTGGTGGATGAGACCTCTTGACATAGGCACTGGAACTGGCATACCGGTGGCCCTGTAACCTTGTCTTGCATTCTGGATTCGACCTGCTCCCATATCAGTCATTAAACTGGTCAAGTGAGTCTGTGCATAGCTACTAGAACCGACATACCGTTGCTAGTACCGGTATATCGGTCAACTTTGTATATATTTTACACTTTAACTCATTTCTACCTCATTTTCTTCTTCACGCTCTCTCCATTCACGTTCTTCACCATCATCTTCTTCTCCACTTTTCCTCTCAAATCAAGCTTAAAATATTGAGTTTCTTATGCATTTCCAAACATAAAATGAAGCAAGTTCCTCATCTTCCATTTTAGCTTTTGTTTTACAATTTAACATGGATTTCTCAATCTGAGGCAAAACCCACGCATGACCCATGTCTATTTTTCATGATTTTGAATGATTAGTGTGTTAATCATACTTGGATAAGTGAGTATTGACATGATTTGTGCATTGTTTGGGTAGTCATAAAATCCTAGAATTTGGGTATTTATCATGCCAATGAATTGTTGACTTGGGTTTAATTTTCATGTTATGGGTTTGTAATACGGAAAATTCAAGTTGAACATGATTTTAGTGACATGTAGTTGGAAGGTGTTAATTAAAGGTTTAGCCGCGAGCTACCCCTTTGTGTTGTTGTTGGGTGTTGAAATCGAGGGTCGAGCTCGGATCGCAACGTAATGCCTGTTTCCGGACTTATTTTACATTTGTTCCATATTATGAATCAACATGTTAGGAAATGCCATATGTTTCTTTGTCGATATGACTACACGTATTATTCACGTGCATGTTTAGGATATTAATGTTCGAGTATGCTAACCGTACTTGAACACATGATAGATTCCAAACAGATGAATCCATTCAGTTTCGTTCGAGTGAATACTTTTACATTTATGTTTTCATGTTATTTACATTATGATATACTTAACTTACGACGTATGTACTATGGCTTACGAAGCACGATTTATGATATATAAGTTGCGACATATGATCCGCAAGTCACGTTTCACATTTACAGTTTATATTTTACAAGATTGCGCACCATGTATACACATTCATGAAAAAAAAATTGTTGGAGTTGGTGCTTTGAACGCCAATCCAATAATGTATTTTGCATTATATTTTATTATTTATTAATAAAATAATTACATCTTCATTTTAATTTTTGTAATGGTAATTATTATTGTGTCACTATCTCTTAGTGCATATTGGTTATATATATATATATATATAAGTGTACTCTTTGACCACTTTGGTTGTCAGTTATGTTTAATAATACATAATATTTGATATTAAAATTATCAATTAAAATAATTAAGTATTATTGGATAACATTAATTATTTACTAGACCAATTGAGATTAATTAAATTAATCAAATTTATTTAATTGTTAAATAAAAAAATCACATAAGGGCATTATTATAATTTCATAATATCTCTACAAATGGAGGATATTTTGATAATTATAAAATATGCATTAATAGGATTATATCACTTGATTTAATTTGATTAATCAAGTTATTAGACAAATTGATAATATTACACCTAATATACATATTTAGATAAATTAGATTAAGTCCACCAAAAAGTTGATTAAATTTTTATTAATTAGAAAAATAAAAGGATTAGCTTAAGCATAAATAATTAGGTTAAGCATAAAAGATTATATCAACCTAACATAATTATAGGATAAGCTTTTGAAGTTTTCTACAATTTTCAACAAGAGGAGAAAATTTGATCTTTCTTTCAAGCTTGCTAAGTAAAGTCTTGATGTTCTCTTTTAAGCTATGATTTTATTAATGATTTTATATCATTAGTGAAGCATATGATGATGTTTTATGTATTAGATACATAATAACATTGCTTGAAGTTGAAATAAGGTAAAAGATTTGTGTATAGATACTTTAGAAGCATATAAACACAATATGGTTATGATTGGGTCAAGTTTTGTGAATATTGGACATGAAATATAAAAGTTGGAGTTTTGAACTCTAGATAAAAGTTAGAGTTTTGAACTCTAAATAAAAATTTGGAACTATGGCTACCATTTTAGAATCACTTGACCACCTTTAAGTGACCTAAAATTATTCATGGGTTACTTCTTTTTAAGATTTTTATTTGGTTTGAATTTTAGAATCAAATTTATGCATAAATGTATTTTAAATTTATTTATGTTTTGTAAAAATATTTGATATTTTGAAAAATATGATTGTTGTTATTTAATTATTTTAAATGTGTTTAAAATGTGTTGATGTTGGTTTTAATGTTAAAATTTAGATTTGGGTATTTGGAAATATTTGGGGAAAAATTAGAAGAAATTTGGAATTTGAAAATTGGATTTTCCAGCTCTCTAAAACATATTGGCAAAACAACGGTGAAGTTTTAGGATCCACTTCTGGTTATGAAATTTGATTGTTAAATTTCTATTTTTCATTCTGGGTGATTACAGAATTACGTAAAGTAGTGGGATGAGGACACTAATAGATTTAAAATCCATAATCGTATTGGTGTTTTATATTGATATGAAAATATTCTGGTAGTGTTTATTGTTGTTTTACAGATATGGCAGCCTCAAATCCATTGGCGCATCTTTTGGATTACAACTAATTGAAAGAGACCGAAAACTACTTCGAGTGGGAGATGAACATTCGCTTTGTTTTTGAGTCTTAGAGATTGAGCTATGTGACGCTCAATCCATTGCCCGTCAACATCGATCCTGATTTTATGCTCGTGGAGCGGGAGCCATTTGAGAAATAGAATGACGATAACCTGAAGGTGAAGTCCTACATTTAAGGATCGATGACTCTTGATTTGCTTAGGCAGTACATAGATGTGTCTGATGCTTGGAACATTATGAGAACGCTCCAGAAGTTTATTTTTAAGAAAATCAGGAAATTGAGATATATCGAAGGTCCAATGAGCTATTCCATGCTACGCTCAAGGATGGAGAAGCTGTTAGCATTCATGCATTAAACATGATTGAGAAGATCCAATATTTAGAGTGATATGGCATTGAGATTGATGAAAGGTTAAGGTTAAATCTAATTCTGTCTTCTTACCTAGTACATATGTTGTCTTTGTGTTGAACTTTCATATGCATTCGATGAAACCTCTTATGAATAACTTCATAATATGTTGCACACGACGAAACATGATTTGAAGATAAGGAATCATAGTTTATATCTCCATGGCGAAGAGAGTTCTTCAAATACTTCTAGGAAGTCAAAGAAAATTAAAATAGAAAAGAAGAAGATAGCTGATTGGTGAAATCACACACGTAACGTAAGCGCACATATCGCTCAAGTAGTATAAAATGTATCGATCCCATGAGGACTTATAACCTATGCTATTAATTTATGAAGCTAAATATATGCAAGTATCTAATTAATTTAATTGTTGGTTGGATGATGATTTTTATCTAAAACAAACAAGTAAATAAAATTAAGGTAGATTTTAAGTTTTAAGCAATGATATGAAAATATCTAGCGTTGTGAATCCTACCAATATCTTTCTAAAGATGAGTTGATTATTTTATGCTTCTGTGATATACTAGTTTATTAACCTGGAACACGAAAATATGCAAAATCCTATTCCGATGGTCAGATGCAAACACCCAAAGTAACCCAATTAACTATATTCCTATGTTAATTAAGAAACTCTGAATTCATTAAGTTTAAGTTCCAATTATGGCTACCCTCGCTCGCCAGGTATATTCCTATCCTGGAAGGAAATCTCTAAGATGAATGTGAGATCGTGAGCTATTGAGTCTACGGCTAAACCTAAAATCTCTTTCCAAGTTCATTTTAAGTTTACCTAATCAATCTTATTAGTGGCCAATTAATAAGAAGCATTAAGAACTAGACTCAATAAATAAACCAAAACATCACACAAAATATAAGAAAATTCAACTTATTAAATCATTGATATTGGTTTTCATCATAACCCTAAACAACGTAAATAAATAAAACATCATGCAATTAATTGAAAACTAAAAATGTAAAAATTACAACAATGAAATAAAATAATGGGGTTTGGGGATCCACTTTTATTATTTCAAATCTAGAAATCCCCCTTATTATAATATATAATTTTTTGCATTATATTACCAACCGACCATATAGGCGGTATCCTGATTAAGTCAGATTTTAATTAATTCCAACCGACCATAAATGCGGTATCCAATTAAGTCAGGTTAAAATTAATTTAATTAAGTCCAACCGATCATAAAGGCGGTATCCAATTAAGTCAGGTTTTAAGATAATTTATATATTATAAAATAAGAGAGATTAATCTAAATTATAATAATAAAAGTTTCACCTTCACCCCAGTAGAAAGAAGTTACCTACTCATACTTTAAGTAAAACAAATAAAGTTTTATTGCTAAAATAAAAATTAAATACAAGAAAACTGAAATTAAACAAACAAGATACTCTATTTTTAGTATTCTAAGGAAATTCCCCAGAAGAAAGTATGAATTTACCTTCTAAATCAGGCCTCTATTTTTAGGCTCACAAAACGGTGCACGTCACGACGCGTAAAGCCTTCTGCGTCGTGACGCGTGCTACATGAATTGGTGGCTGAATTATTACTTCCGAGTCGCGACGCGTATGTTCTTTGAGTCGTGACGCGAGCTACAGTGATGACGTAATGATGACGCAATTGATGACGAGTGTCGGTAGCTGAATTATTGGTTGCGTGTCGGTAGCTGAATTATTGGTTGCGCGTCGCGACGCAGAGGATTTTATGTGTCACGATGCGTGAACATTAAATTTCCCATTTTGCCATTTTTCATCCGTTTTTTGCTGTTTTAGCCCCGATTTGATTCCAGTGAGTCCCGATATTTTATTTATCTACAAAATAAACACAAACACATCAAAACATTCATAAAACTTGAGAAACTATACAAAATATTAAGTAAAAGAGGCGGTAAATATTGATATATTTTTTGATCATCAATAGCAAAAAAATAAAATTATAAGATCGAAAGTAGCTCTTGATGCATGTCTGCATTGCAAGAAGTTTGGTCACTCGAAGAGGGCTTGTTCAGATTGGAAAGGAAAATGTAACACCTCAGTCAGTCATGACACATCCGGTACAGTAAATCATCATGCATAACATGTTATTTTTCATATAATCATTTATAAATAGGATCTATACCTTAAAAATCCCGACTGGAAACTTGGGATTAATTTTTGACTTTAACCATTTCTTTTAGCTTAACTGAGTCTTAGGCTACCTTTCAGTATTTTAGACATAACCATTTTCATACGATGTCCAATTTTTATGGTCTTTATATGGTCAAAAAGCTAAGACCGAGATCTACAACTTTCATGTTGGCTATTTTCCCAAATTCAGAGCAGTACCTAGTAAACAATTATAAGTTTTTTAAGTTGGTACTGTTCATTTCGAACTGCCTTATGATTTTTGACAAATGGAACAATCTTAGTCACTCATTTCAATTAAAATCAGCCCATTTCCTATAAATACACAACTATTCACCATCCTCTCTTTTTATCAACAAAAAAAATGAGGAGGGGGGGGAGTCTCTCGTTATTTTTCACACTTCAAATGCTTCTATTTTTCTCATGTTAGTGTAATGCCTTCTCAGCTCTCTATTAGACAAATAAGTTTCTACTATTAGTTTCTTCCATTTCTTGATATCAAGCAAGCATTTCTCTTCTTTATTTTCAAAGATGCATGAACCATATGTTAGTTCACATGCATGCAGAAATGGAGTTGTATCCCGAGTACAGATCATACTACCGTCCATTCGGAATCGACTATGAAATTTATGTCTGGGTTTCCATCCTATATACCACGAGAGGCGACACATTTTTCATTTTATTCAAAGGCACAACATACATCATTTTACAATTCATGTATTTTCTATCTATTCAAGGGCCACAACATGCATCACTTCACAATAATCATGCAAATAAGATTCAATAAACGGTAAAAATATGAATAAAGATGAATGTGAAAAGTGCCCTAAGGTCTAACCTTTTCCGTCGACTCTAGGACTCGTATTTCACGGCCGTCGGAAGGGCTATCACTCCGCAACTCTTTTGGTTCACTGGTTTGCATTTTTCCTTATTGTTTCACTGCTCAAGCAGCTGTTTTTGCTCCGTTTCACTGCAGTTTTGCTGCTGTACTTCTGCTGTATCTTGGTCATTGTTTTTGGTGTTTTAGGCTACTGTTTTGGGTGTTTTTAAAGGCTTTAAATGCAGTTTTTTAGTTATTATTTTAGGGATTAAAAGTGCAGTTTTTTAGTCACTGGTTTAGGTGATTTAGGGGCTATTTTGGGGCTTCTGTATAGAGGCTGTTTTTCGGTGATGTGTGCTGCTGTATAGGGGCTGTTTTTTGGTGATGTGTGCTGCTGTATAGGGGGCTGCTTCGGTGGTGTTTCAAGTTGTAATGTTTTCGGCAATGGAGGGGTTTATGGGGCTGTGATTTTCGGCTAAGGGTGTAGGAGGAGAAGATAAATATTTGCTTGCTGTATGCATGAATCAAGAGGCTTTTTTTTCTTGCTGTATGCGTGTGAGTGAGAGGGTCCAAGGGTTGGGAGATGTTGGTTTTTTATAGGCAAAGGGGGTAGGGCTACTCCTTGCTTGACAAGGAAAGGGATTTGGCATTTAATTAGGATATGATTTAGTTTCAAACAAGGAAAACCAAAGATTGAGGGGGACAAAATTAGTTCAATTTAGGAAGTCAATATACTTAATTTGTATTGTTTAGGCATAATATTATTTAAGTTAGGAATACAATATTTTTAATTAGGAATAAAAGTATTCTTGATTGGGAATATAATTTGTTGATTGATTTTAATTAGGCAAATGATTTAATTAATATTTTATGTAATTTCACCATGTGTTAATATGTGTTTTATTAATTAGATGTGTTTTATGGGCTTTGGCGGGCTAATTGGGCTTGGGTGTGAGGCTAGCAGCAAAAATAGAAATATCGACGTCGTTCAAACGCCTCTTCGAACGCTACATGAACGCGTAATCTACCTGACGTTCGAACGAAGTAACGAATGCAGCACGAACGAAAACAGTGAACTTGTGAAATGAATCTAATGACATGCCTATTTTGAATTTCCCATTCCGACGTCTGTTTCCCGTGACTTTCGTGACTTAAAAGGTATTGTCTCCAAATGAGACTCATCATAGGGACTCACATGCAAAAATGCAGTGCCTACAGTCGCCCTCACTTTGATGGGACTTGTGCAGTGTGTGACTTTGAACAATCCTATAAAAGTTATGCAATGCATTTTCACTTACCTGGCTCGCCAGCTGCCTTGAACTGAGTTGATGCTGCAGTGGACCTTGATCTTGGGACGCATCCCAATAGCTGCAACCGACAACGGGGGCCTCGACCCTAGGACGCATCCCAATATCGCTGACAAAATATTGGCCTCGACCCTGGGACGCATCCCAAAACTAACGATGCAGGGAGCCAACGACCCTGGGATGCATCCCAATAACTGCAACCAACAACGGGGGCCTCGACCCTGGGACACATCCCGATAATGTTGCCAATGTGGGTCACGACCCTGGGACGCATCCCTGAAACTACTGGTGATATGGTTACAACCCTGGGACGCATCCCCAAAACTGCTGATGACGTGGGTTACAACACTGGGACGCATCCCCAAAACTGCTGATGACGTGGGTTACAACTCTGGGACGTATCCCCGAAACTGCTGATGATATGGGTTACAACCCTAGGACTCATCCCCAAAACTACTGATGTGGGCCTCGCCCCTGAGACTCATCCCCAAATCTGAAACTGCGCTGACGTTGCTTTTGATTGGCTCATCTCTGCCGCTTTCTCTTTTCCTCTTCGAACCTGCAAACACAAAACAAAACAAACACGAAGAGAATGCAAGGTATGTTACGTGTATGCATGCACGAATGTTTTTCTTATTCCGTTGGGTTAGGTCTTCTGTCAATCTATCTGATGACTGCTTAGTCTTCTCTCCTTTAGGCAAAGTACTGCTTCAATCTGTCTATGTTGATCGGCTCGGTGAACTCATTTCCTTCCAAGTCTGACAGTCTCACTACTCCATTTCCCATTACTTTCTGCACTATGTAAGGTCATTTCCAGTTAGGTCTGAACTTTCCTCTCGGATCTGTTGTCGACGACCTCGACTGCTTAAGTACCAAATCACCTTTTCTGATCTTGGTGGGATGTACTTTCTTGTTGAATGCTCGGGCTAGTCTCTCCTGATACAACTGCATGTGATACAAAGCCTTTGTTTTCTTCTCATCCAGCAGTGCTAACTGATCAAACCTCTGTGCGGCCCATTCTTGTTCCGGTAACTTTGCCTCTGTTAATACCTTCATAGACTGTATTTCCACTTCCACTGGCAATACTGCTTCCATTCCGTAGACTAGAGAGTAAGGAGTTGCCCATGTTGCTGTTCTCACTGATGTTCTGTACCCCCACAAAGCATACGGTAGTTTTTCGGCCCAATCTCTGCAGTTTTCTGTCATCTTGGCTAAAATCGTCTTTATAGTCTTATTGGCTGCCTCAACTGCCCCATTTGCCTGCGGCCTATGCGGTGATGACTTGTGATGGCCTATCCCATATTTCTGTAGCATTACCTTCGTTTCTCCTTGGAATTGAACTCCGTTGTCATCACTACATGGTACGGTATACCGTACCGACAAATGAGATTCGAGCTATCAACTTTGCCATCTGCTTTGCTGTAACATTGCGGAATGATTCGGCTTCTACCCATTTCAAGAAGTAGTCTACTGCCACTACTATAAAGCGATGCCCATTCGATGCATTTGGTCGAATCTCTCCAATCATATCAATTCCCCATGCTGAGAAATGCCATGGCTCTGACAACCCGTGCAACTCTGTGTGCGGCAAATTATTCAAATTACCGTGTGCCTGGCAATTATGACAGTGCTTTACCATCTTCGCACAATCTGTCTCCATGGTCGACCAGTAAGAAACCTTGTCTCACTATCTTGCGGGATATATTCAACCCGTTCATGTGCGGACCACATACCCCAGCGTGTACTTCTTCCATTACCTACTGAGCCTCTTCTTTTCTCAAACACTTCAACTGAATACCGTTTGCTTGCCTCTTGTACAGTTCCCCTTTCAAAATCACATACTGGGAAGCTAACTTCTGAATGGCCGTTCTGTCTTTTCTGCCTGCTCCCTCTGGGAGTTCCCAATGTTCCAGATACCTCTGAATGTCATGATACCAAGGTTTTCCATCGTCGACCTCTATTTCCAGAATTCTCTCTATCTAATAAACAAGTCTGCTTGCTGTCGTCAGTATCAACGGTCTCATCACTAACTTTTCTGGATTTTCCCAAGTCGCTGCAAGTGTAGCTAATGTATCTGCCATCTGATTCTCTTCTCTCGGCAAGTGCTGAAACTTACAATCGGGGATAACCTGTGCCAATTATCTGAGGTGAAAAAGGTAAGGTTTCAACCGTTCTTCTTTCAATTCCCATTCTCCTCGCATCTGCTGGACTACCAACATAGAATCTCCGTAGACTTCCACACTCTCGGCCTTCAAGGCTATCAATGCACTCAAACCAAAAGCACATGCTTCATACTCGGCCATGTTGTTTTTTACTCTGAATGTCAACCTTTTGGCAAAAGGTAAAGTCTCTCCTTCGGGGGTCACTATCACAATCCTAATTCCGGCTCCCTTGTAATTCACTGCTCCGTCAAAATAAATTTTCCATCTCTGAACTGTTATTGCTTGGATCTCTTCATCTGGAAATTCAAACTTATACTGATCCCCTTCAACAGGGTGCAATGCCAGAAACTCTGCTACTGCTCGCCCTTTGACCACTTTGGTTGTGAGATACTCAATGTCAAACTCTGTCAGCAATACTAACCATCTGCCCAATTTCCCCACTAGCGAAGGCACTGAATGCAGATATTTCAGAGGATTCTCCTTTGCCACTACCTGGATCTTGTAAGACTGAAAATAATGCCGCAATTTTCTAGAAGCCCATACCACTGCTAGACAGATCTTCTCTACTTCTTGATAACGAGCCTCATACGGGAGCATCTTCTTACTCAGATAATAAACTGCGTGTTCTACCCCCGTCTCATCTGCCTATACCATCATTGCCCCCAGTGCTTCTGATTCTATGGCCAAATACAATATCAAAGGTTTGCCCGGTCTCGGAGGTTTCAATACAGGCGGCTTTACCAAGTACTCTCTGATCTTGTCGAAGGCTGCGTGACATTGTTCATTCCATCTCACTGGCTGATCTTTTCTCAACAGTTTGAAGATAGGCTCACATACTGACGTCAACTTGGCGATGAACCGACTGATGTACTGAATCTTCCCCAGGAATGCTCTGACTTCCTTCTCAGTCTTCGGTGCTGGCATTTCTGTGATTGCTTTGATCTTTTCAGAGTCTACCTCTATTCCTCTCATTCCCACTGTATGTCCCAGTAATTTTCCTGATGTCACCCCAAACACACATTTCTTGGGATTTAGCCGCATGTTGTATTTGTCAACTCTCTGAAGGAACCTTTCCAGTGCTTCAATATGCCCAACTCTCGTCTCTGATTTCACCATCATGTCATCCACATACACTTCAAACTCTTTGTGCATCAAGTCATGGAATAGTGTAGTAGCCATCCGCTGATACGTAGCTCCCGCATTCTTGAGCCCAAACGGCATCACCTTGTAACAATAAGTACCCCACTCGGTAACAAAGGCAGTATTGTGTTTATCTTCCTCAGCCATACGAACCTGATTGTAACCTGAAAACCCGTCTGCAAATGAATACATAGCAGATAAAGTCGCACTATCAACCAGTACGTCTATGTGCGGTAGAGGAAAATCATCTTTCGGGCAAGCCTTGTTGAGATCTCTGTAGTCCACACACATTCTGACCTCCCGTCTTTCTTCGGCACCGGCACAATATTAGCCAACCACTGAGGATACTTTACTACTTCCAAGAACCCCACATCTATCTTTTTAACTTCCTCTCTGACTTTCTCAGCCCATTCTGGTCTCATCCGTCGGAGTTTCTGTTCACCGGCCTCATATTCGGATAAGTTGGTATTGTGTGTTGGGAAATGTTTCTGTCTACTCTAGGCATGTCCTCATAGGACCAAGCAAACACTTTGGCATATCTGACCAATACTTCTTCTAATTTCTCCCGCTCTTCAGCAGTAACTTCACTTGCAATCAGAATTTCCTTAGGACTCTCAGGTGTACCAAGGTTAAATGCATTTGTTTTGGTGGAGCTGATATCAAATATACTCAAGTCATGCAAGTTAGAGGAAATAGACTCAGTCAAATAAGCGAAATGATTGTCTTTATTGCTAACAAATACGGGGGTACACTCAAATAAATCAGGAAGATAAATGTCCTCATCTTATACAGACACTTCTTCCTCTGCAATCGGATTCTTCTCAGGCTCTTTATCCTCTTCAAGAGTCAGGCTCTCCAACTTCATCAGTTCTTCCTCCCAATTCTCTTATTCATTCTTCATAATTTCTTCCATCATCGGATTCTTACCCAGCATATCCTGGAAAATCTCAAATCCATGTACCACAATCCCATTAACTTCCACCGGTTCAGGCTCCCCTTGATACCCCGAAGCCTTCACAAAACATTCCATCAGTTTCAGACATTTCTTCTTAACCTTCGGTTTTTCTTCATCAGATGTGTATCCCAAACCCTTCCGAGTAGTCTGTCCTCTGAAATATGGCAATTTTGAACTTTCACCCGGCTCAAACTTCATTTTTCCCATGATCCTAGCTACCTTAGGATCCACCCATTCCTCAAAAGTTGCCGACACTTGGAACCTCGTGAAATGTTGTATTTCCAAAGCAGCCACAACATTGTCTACCTCAGCTCAGATGGTGACAATCTCTCCCCCATATGGGAACTTAATCATCTGATGCAGAGTGGAGGGCACACCCCCAAGCTTATGAAACCAAGGCCTTCCCAACAACAAGGCAAAAGCGGCTGGGATGTCCAGCACTGTGAACTCAACTTTGTCCTCAATAGGACCAACCTTGACCACTACTACAAATGTACCCTCAACTCCTCGTTTACTGTCATCATAAGCCTTGATAGTCATACTAGAAGGATCCTGATCGGTTGTCTTTATACTCAGCTTGGCCAAAATCTTCAACGGGCACACATTAATGGATGAGCCGTCATCCACCATCACACAAGAGGTCTTTTTACCCCTCACTTCAGCTCTGATAAACAAAGGTCTATTATGATTTCTCCCCTCAGCTGGGAGTTCTTCCTCAGAAAAAGTGATTGCCTGCAAAGCCTCCTTTTGCACTGACCCAACAAACATTGTAGGGTTGGCATCCTCCGTCACCACTATCTTGCTTAAGGCCTCAACCATGGCCCGCATGTGCTCTTGAGATGCACACAACAAATCCCAGATACTCACTTGTGCTCGGGTTTTCCTCAACTGTTGCAACACTACATCTCCATTGGCATTTTCTGTATTCTCAGCCACTTCTCTACCCTCTGATAACACTCTTTTACCCTTCAGAAGTCATTATCTCTTCAATTTCTCCAATACTTTGGACAAGTGTCTACCTAAGTTGGAGAATCTCCAGTTTCGGATAGCAGCAATCTCAGCAGAAACGGGCTTTGTTCCCGATGTTCCCCCAATGGGCCTCCTATTCAGAGCATATAATTTTCTATTCTCGGCCTCTTCTTCCTCAATATCCATGACAGTTTCCCTCAACTGTCGAAAATCAGTAATCAGGAGGTCATCCTCCTTAGCTTCCCATAGATGGAGGGCTTGGTGCCCTTGATGATCTTTTTATCTGGTCCTTCTCTGAGGGTCTGGTCTGCATCTTCAGGAGCTGGCTTCTCCAGCGGTCACATACTCCTTGAAACTTCTATCTCCAAGTCTGTGACATACTGTTCAGGAGTGCATCAGCCAATTCCCTCCAATCTTCCCTTACTTTCTTTTCAGGCTGTGTGTGATTACCATACCACCGGTGCCCCCTCGAGTGACATTCCAAACATCTTCTGTACCTGTCGATTTGTCAAACCCACGGAACTCATAACTGATACATACTGACGGAGATGAACCTCAGATCCCCATTCCTGTTGAACTTAGCCATATCCGACATCTTGAATTGAGCAGGCAACTGTTCTTCGAAGGTCATTGCCTCATAATCTAACAACTCTTCATGTTTACCCTTCATTTTTCGGGTAACTGTTTCAACATGATCCCGAAGCTTCTGAAATTCTGCCTAAGACCCAATCACTCTGCCTGTTGCATACTCTGCCATGTCATCATCAAAAGCGTGGATATCATCCCCCAACCCATTCGGAGGCTCCTCGCGCCTCACATTCTCAGAACTTCCCCCAGCACGGGGTACGGCCATACCAGCCACAGTAGTAGTCAATGCTTGCAACTGTTCAGTAATTTTGGCGAGACCGTTTTCCAACTGATCTATCCGGGATACCTCGTTATTGGATGTACTCATATCTGTTACCGGTCTTTTAGTGAGACTTCCCTCTTTCCTAACCTAACTGGAATCTATGATGTCTTTTATAGACATAGAGTGTGTTAACAGGATATGTATGCATGAGATGAATGAGATGCATGTAATACAAGGGATATATCAACTTATTAAAATTTTCACACAAATCGGCCCATCATCATTTTAGAAGCTTTTGGACTAACTGTCATAGGAGTGAACTCGTCCCAGTTTAAATGGCCCAACAAGTTCACATCTCATGGCAAGAAGTCCAACTGTATCCAAATGATAACGTTCCTAAACAAAAACATATAGTGGCCCATTGGCGTTTTGGAAGCTTTTGGCCCGATCACCATAAGATACGTTCTTCTCCCAGTTTAAATGGCCCAACAAGCCCATATCCCATGATAAAAGGTCCGAATGGATCCAAATGACAATGTTCCCAAACACAAGCATACAAAAATAATTTCTACAGAGTGGCCCATCAACATTTCAGAAGCTTTTGGCCCAATTATCATAGGATACGAACTCGTCCCAGTTTAAAGGCCCAACAAGTTCGCATTTCTGACAAGAAGTCCAACTGCATCCAAATGAGGATGGTCCACAAGAATAAGGAAATAGTTGCTATAGGCCATACAATTCCGGTCTACGTGCGGGTTTGCGGGAGTGTAGTCAAAGACTCTCGTTGGCGAAGGATTACCCACAATTAGGTCTCCCCACTTAAGGGTTTGAGCGACCAAGTGAGCGCACCTTTTTTATACCTTACAGTACGTGACAACGAGTTATGGTGTGTGACTGACTGTCAGATGGATTTCTCGTTGTAGATTCCCCAGAGGGAGGGTGGAGCGAGGCTCTCTTAAGTACCCTAGCCTCTTAGGCTCTTATCGCTTGGTGACAGGAATGAACAACGGGTCCTCCAAATTAGTCCATCACAATAGGCTACAAGTAAATGATTATCTAGGTGCCTTCACAGCTTTTCCTTATAGAAAGGTAATGAATGAGGGAAGACACCAAACCATTACCTAGCCTTAAAAGTGCCTTTGATTAAACCCCTTTTAACCCACAGTAGACACGGTTAATTAAAGCACAAATCCAAACATTACAAGACAATATTTCGGGGCCGATTCTCTATCCCCAGTGGAGTCGCCAGACAGTGGGACACAGAAACTGGGCGACGCATGCTGTTCCGGGCTCGCGGCCCGGTTGGGAGTATGGAGTAGCCCGTGGGGGACTAAACCGGAGAATAATGGAGTCGCCACCCGGTGGGAACCGGGACAAAGATTTAAGGCCGCACTCACCCCTCGCAAGGGAAGACCTCAAACCGATGGGTTCAGAATGGTCCCTTACTTATGCCACTTGTAAAGAAATGATTTGTGCAATAATTTAACCAAGCCTAAGCAACATTTATTTCCAATGGGTATTCTACTTTTAGTTCACATGCATGAAAGTAATCATCATAACGGCAAACATGCAATAGCACACGGCAATCTCATGAACATGTTTCGATCATATAATGCGGAAACCAAAGAACAACCTAAACATAATGCAAATTCCAAACGCAAAATAAAGGACTAATCATGCTTGAAAATGAACAACTAAATGGGCTAAATCATGCTTAAGAACAAAGTAGCATACTAACGGCCTAATCATGATTGAGTAACATCTCATAAACACATCAAATAAACAAATGCAGGAATCCAAACAGTATGATTGATTACATGATACAAGAGAAATCACCTAAGAAACAATTATGCATGACATGTGATGAAAAGGACTCAGTTAAATGTATGTGCGTTCGTGTAGCATTCGAAAACGCGTTCGAACGGTAAACAGAAGGTTCTCGTTCGTGTGGCGTTTGATAACGCGTTCGAACGGGACCAGACCCGATGAAACAAATGCATGCACGTTCGAGTAGCGTTCGTAAACGCGTTCGAATGGTAAACAGAAGGTTCGCGTTCGTATAGCGTTTGATAATGCATTCGAACGGGAGCAGACAGAAAACATACGTTCGTGCGGCGTTCTGAAATGCTTTCAAACGGGGTTACAGTAGTGACCTCCAAAATGTAGTAAACAACATGACACATACATGAATGGATGAATAGATGACACCTAATAAATGATAACGGGCTACAAGGCGCGGCAAAGCATCGTGGTAAAGGACCTTTAACCCCTCGAGACGGAGGACCTTTAATCCGACTTACTAAGCCCATGCGCAATGCAACATGATGCATGATTATGCAAGAAGATGACATACAAAGAAAAGCGAATAACGAAATAGAGGGCGCGGTGAAGTATTGTGGTAAAGGTTCTTTAACCCCTCGAAATGGAGTACCTTTAATCCAACTTACTAAGCCCATGCGCATCACATCATAATGCATATAAAAATAAAGACAATGATGTCAGACTTCGTACACCCGATTGAACACATCTTACATCCAACCGACTATACATCATCTGGCGCAGCAAATCATCGTGGTAAAGGATTTTAACCTCTCAAAATAGAGGACCTTTAATCGCACTTACTAAGCCCATGCGCAAACAACACAAGATGTATATAAAAAGTAAAGACAACGATATCAGACTTCGTATACCCGATTGAACATATCTCGCATTCAACCGAATATACATCATCCGGCGCGGCAAAGCATCATGGTAAAGGATTTTAACCTCTCAAAATAGAGGACCTTTAATCGCACTTACTAAGCCCATGTGCTTTATATCATCATTATATAAACAAATAACATGCGGAAATCAAGTAACGAATAATAAACAAATCAAAACAACATAAAACGAAATATGCGCCGTTTACTCGAGTGGTACGTGGAGTTGTATCCCGAGTATAGATCATACTACCGTCCATTAGGAATCGGCTATGAAATTTATGACCGGGTTTCCATCTTATATACCACGAGAGGTGACACATTTTTCATTTTATTCAAAGGGCACAACATACATCATTTTACAATTCATGTATTTTCTATCTATTCAAGGGCCACAACATGCATCACTTCACAATAATCATTCAAATAAGATTCAATAAACTGTAAAAATATGAATACAGATGGATGTGAAAAGTGCCCTCAGGTCTAACCTTTTCCGTCGACTCTAGGACTCGCGTTTCACGGCCGTCGGAAGGGCTATCACTCTGCAACTCTTCTGGTTCACTGGTTTGCATTTTTCCTCGCTGTTTCACTGCTCAAGCTGCTGTTTTTGCTCCGTTTCACTGTTGTTTTGCTGCTGTATTTCTACTGTATCTTGGTCATTGTTTTTTGTGTTTTAGGCTACTGTTTTGGGTGTTTTTAAAGGCTTTAAGTGCATTTTTTTAGTTATTATTTTAGGGATTAAAAGTGCAGTTTTTTAGTCACTGGTTTAGGTGATTTAGGGGCTGTTTTGGGGCTTCTGTATAGGGGCTGTTTTTCGGTGATGTGAGCTGCTGTATAGGGGCTATTTTTCGGTGATGTGTACTTCTGTATAGGGGCTTCTTCGGTGGTGTTTCAAGTTGTAATGTTTTGGCAATGGAGGGGTTTATGGGGCTGTGATTTTCGGCTAAGGGTGTAGGAGGAGAAGATAAATATTTGCTTGCTGTATGCGTGAATCAAGAGGCTTTTTTCTTGTTGTATGCGTGTGAGTGAGAGGGTCCAAGGGTTGGGAGAGGTTGGTTTTTTATAGGCAAAGGGGGTAGGGCTACTCCTTGCTTGACAAGGAAAGGGATTTGGCATTTAATTTGGATATGATTTAGTTTCAAACAAGGAAAACCAAAGATTGAGGGGGACAAAATTAGTTCAATTTATGAAGTCAATATACTTAATTTGTATTGTTTAGGCATAATATTATTTAAGTTAGGAATACAATATTTTTAATTAGGAATAAAAATATTCTTGATTGGGAATATAATTTGTTGATTGATTTTAATTAGGCAAATGATTTAATTAATATTTTATGTAATTTCACCATGTGTTAAATATGTGTTTTATTAATTTAGATGTGTTTTATGGGCTTTGGCGGGCTAATTGGGCTTGGGTGTGAGGCTAGCAGCAAAACCAGAAATATTGACGCTGTTCGAACGCCTCTTCGAACGCTACACGAACGCCCGCAATCTGCCTGACGTTCGAACGAAGTAACGAACGCAGCACGAACGAAAACAGTGAACTTGTGAAATGAATCTAATGACATGCCTACTCTGAATTTCCCCTTCCGACGTCCGTTTCCCGCGACTTCCGTGACTTAAAAGGTAGTGTCTCCAAATAAGACTCATCATAGGGACTCACATGCAAAAATGCAGTGCCTACAACAGTGACTTATTAAATTAAGACTCGATCTAATACCTACTTGAGTAGTCTTGAAATCAATACCACCTCAGCAAAAAAACTTGCTTACCTGAAATATCCATAAACAACAATATACAATGAAAAAAATAGAGATTATAAAGAACAGATAAAGCAGCGATAAAATTCATGCATGTACAAATAGATAGTAGATATCCTACTCCCTATTAATCCTACTCCCCCAAAACCAAAAATATATAAAAATAATAATAATAATAAGGATATACTACTACTCAAATACTAATCCTCAAACTACTCTCCCCCATTTTGTCACGAAATGACAACGGTCCTCGGGTAGTTTCCTTACAAAGTATGCAAGAGAATATTCAAACAAAAGTTACTCCCCCTCACGAATAGCTTTACTGATGTGATCCATAATGAGCTCGGTTTGTTGGCCAGGTTAACTTGAAGTTGTGGCTGATTGCATAGCTTGGTCAGATTGATGTATTTGGGCCATTTTGGTGGATTTGGAAGATTCCTTGGGTTCTAGAGTTTAGTCCATGCATGAGACTTTTTGTGAAGGTTTTATTATGTCTAAGGCAAGATTGGAATGGGTCTTGGATGTGCATGGGATGGCTTGATTGATTTTGGACTTAATTCCCGAATGCTGCATTAGTAGTGGCGGGATTTGCGTTTTTTTTCCACATCCCACCTTTTTTTCTGAAATTTTTAAATCCAACACATGTAGGATGACAAAAGAAAAAGAAAGAAAAGAAAAGAAAAAAAATTAACAAAAACATGACTCAAAGAAAAGAAAAAAAAATTAACAGAAACATGACTTAAAGAAAAAAAAAAATTTAACAGAAACATAACTCAAAGAAAAGGAAAAAGAATTAACAGAAACATGACTCAAAGAAAAGAAAAAAAATTAACATAAACAGGACTCAAAGAAAAGAAAAAAAAAATTAACAGAAACATGACTCAAAGAAAAGAAAAAAACTCATAAAAAGAAAAAAAGAAAAAAAAAATTAAAAAGACACAAACTATAAGATATAACCGGCTCTGCAACCAAAGCTCTGAATACCAACCGATGAAAACCTGCCTGGAACAAAGCCAAGCAAACCCACAAAAGATTGAAATCATTTCCAAGAAAGCCAAGGCAGAACATAATCAAAACTCTAAACCTCTGAAGTTAGCAAGCCTTTGATAAGCCAAAATCAATGAGAAAAGTTGAGGGTTACTCAAGTCTTAAGATAATAGTGATTTTTATTAAAAGATGGATTTTTTTGTTATGATGAATAATCCTCCTTTAAATAGGTGGCTAACCTTATTTCTACTTAAACATAAAAAAACCTTAGCAAAATAAACCCAATAACATTTAAAATCCTTCAAAGTTTCATACATGGGCTTTATAATTTAATTAAAGTTCAGCCAAGTCCTTAAACATTTATAACCTTAAAAAAATATAACACAAAAGCTGTATAGATAACTTGCATCCGCAATTGGACCATGAAGGATTCCAAATTAGAGTTTGACGTAAACTACAAAGTTGTAACTCCATGAGTCTGATTTACAGTGCAACTTGAATCACAAAAATCGAACATCGGATGAGAAAGTTACAGCCAAAATACTAACACTATGCAAATCCCGCCACTACTAATGCACCATTCGGGAATTAAGCCTAAAATCAATCAAGCCACCCTATACACGTCCAAGACCCATTCCAATCTTGCCTTAGACATAATAAAGCCTTCACATAAAGTCTCATGGATGGACAAAACTCTAGAACCCAAGGAATCCTCCAAATCCACCAAAATAGCCCAAATACATCAATCTGACCAAGCCATGCAATCAGCCACAACTTCAAGTTAACCTAGCCCAACAAACCGAGCTCATTATGGATCACATCAAACTCAAAGAATCATATTTTGGCTGTAACTTTCTCATCCGATGTCCGATTTTGGTGATTCAAGTTGCACTGGCAAGAAGACTCATGGAGCTACAACGTTGTAGTTTATGTCAAACTCTAATTCGGAATCCTTCATGGTCCAATTGCAGATGCAAGTTATCCCTATAGATTTTGTGTTATATTTTTTTTAAGGTTATGTAATGTTTAAGGACTGGGCTGAACTTTAATTAAATTATAAAGCCCATGTATGAAAATTTGAAGGATTTTAAGTGTTATTGGGTTTATTTTGCTAAGGTTTTATTATGTTTAAGTAGAATTAGGGTTAGCCACCTATTTAAAGGGGGATTATTCAGCATAACAAAAAAAAATATCCATCTTTTAATAAAAATCACTATTATCTTGAGACTTGAGTAACCCTCAACTTTTCTCATTGATTTTGGCTTATCAAAGGCTTGCTAACCCTTTGTGGCACCCCCTTAGCACTCTAGGTTTCTGTTGCTTGCTCTTCAGAGGTTTAGAGTTTTGATTCTGTTCTGCCATGGCTTTCTTGGAAACGATTTCAATCTTTTGTGGGTTTGCTTGGCTTTGTTCCAGGCAGGTTCTCATCACTATCTAACTTAACAAAAATAATACATGGGAGTAATCACTCATAGATGTGCACAAAAAATAATATGCCAAAACATGAAGCACACACATGCACACAATGAGTAAAAAAATCAATCAAAAGAATGTCTGAAACAGCACTTCAAGCAAGTAAAATGATATCCAGTCAGTATTTAGCTATTTAAGACATGAAATAATATGCATCATTTTAAATTTTTCTAAATACTACACGCATGCATATAACACAAACACCAAAGCATGACAAGTACTTGCATGAAAAATAAGTGCACAACGAATCAAGGCTTAATACCTTATTTTATGAGTGGGACACTGTCAAAGAAATCCCACCTCTTAATACACCGAGTCCACAAATAATTGTTCAAACCCACCACCACTATGACCTGAAAATTAGCAACATTGGTTGCATGTTATGTTATTCGCCCCCTAAATATCATTATCTCATAAATAAAAACATTTTCGAGTGAAGGGTTTTGCCCTTATCTTTTGAATTTGGCCCATTGGTTCTTTTGTACTTGAGACTCATGTATTTTTTTATTTTCTTTCTTTTTACTTTTGCAAGGGATAGCACAAGGTCAAGAGGTTATGGTCCCACATGAGGATCCAAGAGATACCGGACTATGTTTGCGGTCTTGGAGTAGGCGAGGAAATTTATATTAATAGAGGAAGAGGAGAATATCGCCTAAGGAGAGGATGTTCAGATGTCGAAAGTACCCAAGCTAGAAAATCAGTGGGATACAGGCAGAGACCTGAAGAGACCGGTCTCGAGGCAGAAAGAGTTCAGGCCGATAGCTCAGAATAATCCAACACATGAGAGAAGGCCACCTATCCAGGTCGCCTATGTCACCGGAGAGACAGAGTCACCTCCTTGAACAGACCATTGTCCCAAATAGCACGAGAAATCCAAGATAAAAGACTATTGACTGAGCCCAACCTGAGGAGGTTTCCAATTTATAAGAGAGACGACATGGCTTATTGCATGCACCATAATGTGAGGGGATGATAAGTGCATGAAAATGTACTTTGAACATCGCTAATTCGACTTGATTATCAAGTATTTAATCTTAATTGTAGTTTATTTTAATGTTTTATTATTAGGAAGCAATAGAACATGAAGATTGGAGCAATTGTACATGTTTTGGGACCTAACAGATGCATTGGAAGCATACGGGAAGAGTGAAAATATGAAATTCAAAGCACCAGAAAAAGTAGCAAGCACCGCGACACCCTCTTTCTGGCGTCGCGGCGCCCTTCGGCAAACATCCCCATATATGAAGGCCGTAAGTTGGGCACCGTAACACCACTTTCCGGCACCGCGGTGCCCCAATAAAGTTCCAGAAACTTAATTCAGACGTGTTTCACACACATAAGGACTCCATGACTATTGGACAGTTATGACCCATAGCGTCACTATTTGTACAGATCATGGTGTTGTTGTACAAATTAACTATGTGACAAGGAGATTGCGCTCTTATCATTTGTGATTAGATCACCTAGATGTATAAATGATAGGAGGTCCTATGATTAGTTCCTGGATTGAGATGATATGAGACAGTATCAGTCCTCGAAGGATTAATCATTAAATATCCCTAGTCGTAGTATTATCGAGACTGAACATTGATAATACGGAATAGACTAGTATTGCACTTGTGCGCGTTGTGGGAGCACAACGGCATAGTTCTCATATATTTAAGTATTGGATACTTATGCAAGTGTGATAGGAGGTTGTGTTTACCGATGGTGCGGAAACAGCTTCACTCTGGATAGACCCATCGGAATTCCATTGGTAGTATGACTATGTGTCTATGGAAGTCCGATATCAGGGTATGTGTATTTGGTCTTAACTTGAGACTTGCATCGCTAATACTTGCGACAATCGGTATGCTTTAGTTTTGGTCGTCCAGGGCTTTAACCGGTTCTGTGTACACCTCTGCTGGGTATATTGAGAATCGTAGTATTTTGGGTGTGATATCAAGACGGAAGTATCACTTCAGTCATAGTGGAGATGATGTCACGTAGGATACGGTACTAGTGCTCTTAAGTACTGCAGTCATCGGGATATTATGACTAGGTCATGTATATCCGATAATAGAGACTAGTTACCAGGCATCCGACATGTGCTTCGTACGGGGCAGACATAGTTCCAGCCCCAGGCCTAGCACGTGACATTCGATACTGGATCGCAATACGCAATACTACGTATACTACGCCTGCCATAGATTATATATTCCAGTAAGAATATTTCTGGAGAATTGGGTAGGCACGGTGCTTTGCTAGAAGCCAACCATGTCTTGTAAATCAGTAAGCACGTGGTACGAGGTACGCACGTATTCGGATAATCCGATGATCGTATTTACTGCCAACATATCCAGGGATCTCTTGGGTCGCTTCCCAAAGATTCACTGATGACAGTTGATTCGAATTAGAATTAATCTGGGATTAATTAAGAGAGAGAATTAATCTAGGATTAATTAAGAGAGAGAAAATTAATCTAGGATTAATTGAGGTATTATTTAATCTGGGATTAAATGTGTTCGGAATAGAGAGAACGCGATTAATTTGGAATTAATCGGTAGAATAAATTTAATAGTTAAATTTTATTTTTCTATTTAATTTATTCGTATGGGCTAAAATTAATATATCGGATATATTAATATGAATTGGATTTCGTTACGAAATTAAAGTCGGACTTTAATACGAATGAACGAATTAATTTAGAATTAATTCGTAAACGACGTTCGTAATATATTTGTGAGACATCGTTATTTAATTAAATTAGATTTAATTATTTAGCGACGAGAATTCGTTTAATCGGATTAAACGGATCCGAGCCACATCAAATGTTCGTAGAGACATTTGAATTTTGAATTCAAATGTGGGGCCCACTTTAAATGTGGTAGTTGGGAGAGTGGTTGGCATTTATGCCATACCATCCACTTTCCAACCACCTTGGAATGGTTTTGGCAAAACCATTTACCCAACCACCTTGTTTAGGTGAAAAAGGTAAATTGGCTTTTACCAAAACTCTTCTCTCTCTCTCATTTGTGTATGCTTCACACAAAATACACTTGGAACTAAATGGAAACCCTAATATCCTCCAAAATGGGCGTGAATATGGTATCCCTCCTCTCTTTGATTTTGTGGCAAAATCAAGTTAGCTAGCACTTCAAGGAATCAACAAAGGTGATAGGGAAACAACTCAAAGCTTGGAATCAACATTGAAGGTTGGATCTTGGAGATCACTTCTCACAACTCAAAGCTTGAAATCAACAAAGGAAGCATCTTGGAGATCTTCTTCTCAAAAATTTTAAAAGCTCAAATACATTCAATGTAAGTAATTTGGCAACTTATTTTGAATTTATGAACATGTTTTCATGCTTATTAGATCCTTGGCATGTTCTAGGAACACTAACAAGGACTTCCCTATATAAACCCAAGCTCGTCCAAACCCTAGAAAATGAGAAGAAATACACAATAAAAAGTTGAAATCACATATTTGAGATAGAAGAATGAAGAAGCTACAAGCCAGACAGGATGTCTCTCCGATCTATCCAGGTTGTATCTCTTTCTTCTATGGAGAACTAATCTCCTAGGCAAAGCTAAGGATGAACTCTTGTAATTAAGTTCTTATATTCTTTTTTTTTATTCCTAAATACTCTTCAACGTTTAATATAATTTATGAATCTTTTGATTATCAATCCATAGATTGTGTTTTACCAATTTGCATATATGAATAGTCATGTTTCTTCTGTGTGTGATTGGGGAACCCAGATGTGACTAGTAATGTTGTTTTATGAGTTGATGTTCTACTGCAGTATTGTCTGAGGGTATATTGTCGACGTTAGATAGGTCATAACGATAACATTGTGTGTTGTTAACATAGAGAAAATAATTCATCGATTACCTTAGAATTTAATATGTTTTAAATTGAAATATATTCTGATTGTTGGTTTGGGATGTGAAACCTTCAATTGAGTAATAAAATGAATCAATTACTGAATGTAGGGATTTGATACAAGAGGGATTCCTGACGCATTGCTGCTTTTCTCTATTGATATATTCCTATGTGTTTTGCATAATCTTTAATCTAAACTGCCAATTAAAACCTTTCTTTAATTAAGTTATTGCTAACGTTTTCATTAAGTGAATTAGTTCCTTGTAACCATCTCTCTGAGGAATCGACACCCCAACTATACTGCGATAACCGTAAGTACTTTTTGGGCGTAATCGGAGGACATACCACGGAAAGATGTAGAGACCTACAAGAGTAGGTGGAAGACTTAATAAGGAACATCTACCGAAATGGGTGCATAGACCACGCGGCTATGAAGGCCAGAAAGCGCCGATAGCGACAATATTTAGGGAGTAGTGGGAGAGCCAATATGCAAGGTGTACTCGATCAGTTTCCATAGTGCCTCATGTTAATTATGCTCATTTAGCCACTTTTCGGGCTCGTTATTATATGATGGGTGAAACATCTAGGATGGGCCCATAAGTGGGAATAGTAGGAAAAGTAATCAGCTGTAAAGTTTAATCATGGGGACGACTTCTTCCATTCTCCCGCGAACAAGCAAGTAAGAAGCATCGTCAGAAGTCCCCATCTAGATTTGAGTTGTTGAGTGAAATGCAATGTCAGGAGTTGGAGATTGATGGATTTCTCTCAACCCTTGGTGCTAACTCTGAATAAGTTCCTCCTAGAGAAATTGTGGTTGTTGTTCAACCTGCCATTCTTCTAGTTCTCCAAAAAGCTCGGTTCAGAAGGACATTGTTAAGAATTATTCAGAGATGCGGAGGAATGGCTAGGTTCAAAAGTGCATTGCTAAGAATTTTTCAGAGATGCAAATGAATGTTTTCAACTGAGTCTCTCTTAAAATGACCCTTAAAGAGTTATATGATAGGATGTAGATCCCGTGAATATGAATAAGACATTCTCTTTCTTAAATTAAAAGTTGTTCATCTATGCCTCTTTATTATTTGAGCGAGAAAGACATGTTTAATAGTCTTGCGAGATACTTGTGATTGGGATACATGAATGGATGCAAGGCATATGGGAAAAGCGTGCACCCCCATAGCACGCCAATCCCTGATGTCAATATCAAATCCATGGGCTAGAACATTAACACCCAATGACTTGCATCATTGAGGAATGTAACATGAAGACTTGTGTGGCATTTGGCATCTCGGGTATCCATAGCACGCTCGGTGAGCGATTCAGAGTGGCGTTTGGTGCCTAAAGGTAATCATAGCACGTATGGATAGTAGATGGTTACGGTACTATGGTACCTCTGGGTAGGGAGGGATAATTCCCCCACGGTATTTTGCCCAGTGTTGCAGGTGCATAGCACGGGGAAGTCCAATGGGCCTTCATGGCGTTTGTAGCCTTGGGAGGTGCATACCACGGGGAAGGCCTGAGAGCCTCTGTGGCATTTTTAGCCTCGAGATATGTCCAGCAAGGGGAGGGAGAATGCCATTGTGGAATTGGCCATCCCATTTTGGATCCATAAGAGCATAGCATGGGGAAGGCCTGAGGGTCTCCATGGCATTCGCAGACTCGGGGCCTTCCTAGCATGAGAAAATCTCATGGCATTGGCTGCCGCCTCGATCTGTAGCTCGGTTCTCCGAGATGTTGGACTATAAGGTTCAAAATTATTACTTTGGGTAGCAGGGCCAGGACGTTATCTCAGGCTCCCTTGTTGTTTCTTTTGGGTCAATACGGGGTATGTGATACGTCACCCCCGTTGTACTTGTCTTATTTTTTTCCTAGTTTTTGTTTTGATGGATGACTCGGAGTGGGATGCCATTTCCAGTCTTCATAGTGATTACCAGTCTTCATAGGTAGGATGTGTAGACAACAAAAATTTGCCTCCTTTGAAGTTTCTCCAAGCTCTCTTTTGATTGTATGTTGAGCTCCAAGCTTGATGAATGAATTCCAAACTCTTGGGATTGGTTTCCCTATCACCTTGGATGACTCTTTGATGTGCTAGCAATGGAGATTTTTGCAACAAAAATCCCCTTGTACATGATACAACTCTCGGCAATTGGAGAGTAAAAGAGAGAGAGAGAGATGGTCACGCCCAAGTGAGAGAGAAGAGAGTGATGAAAAGTGTGAAGTGTTTTTGATTTTCCCAAAATAAAATGTCATATACCAAATCTCAAGTTGGTAAATGTCACTCACCTTTTCAAAATAAAATAAGGAAGTGTAAACAACAAGTCATCACCAACTACTAACTTCCATTAACATAAAGTGATGAGAATGACATGTGATGTGACTTGATGTGGGCCCCACTTTGATTCAAAATCCGAGTGGGCCCGCAAACACATTCCGGGCTCGAATTCGTTAATTCATAAGTAACGAATTTTCTGTTGCGACGTAATTAAATCAAATTTAATTAAATAATTATGCCTAGCAAAATTACTATTAAAGTCGCTGGTGAATTAATTCTAAATTAATTCGTTCGCCCGAATTAAAATCCAATTTTAATTCCGTTATGAAATCTAATTTCATTTATATATCGAATATATTATTTTATCGATTAATTCTAAATTAATCGTTCTCTCTCTATATTCGAATTTTATCTCAGATAAATTTTTGCCTTAATTAATCCCAGATTAATTTTCTCTCTCTAATAATTAATCCCAGATTAATTCTGTTCGAGTCATACGTCATCGGTGAATCTTTGGGAAGCGACCCATGAGATCCATGGATATGTTGGCAGTAAATCCGGTCGTCGGACTATCCGAACACGTGCGTACCTCGTACCACGTTCTTACCGATTTACAAGACATGGTTGGCTTCTAGCAAAGCGTCGTGCCTACCCAATTCTCCAGAAATATTCTTTTAAGGAATATATAATCTTTGTCAGGCGTAGTATACGTAATATTGCGTATTACGATCCAGTATCGATATCACATTCTAGGCCTATGGCTGGAATTGTGTCTGCCTCGTACGAAGCATATATCGGATCTCTGGTAACTAGTTTCTATAATCGATAATCATGACCTAGTCATATATCCCGATGACTGCAGTACATAAGAGTACCAGTTCCGTATCCTACGTGATCATCATCTCCATATGACTGGAGTGATACTTCCATCTTGACATCACACCCAATACACTACGATTCTCAGTATACCCAGAAGAGGCGTACACAGAACCTGTTAAAGCCCCGGATGAGCAAAACCAAAGTTTACTGATTTTCGCAAGTATTAGCGATGCAAGTCTCAGGTTAAGACCAAATACACCTACCCTGATTCGGATTCCCATAGACACATAGCCATACTACCAATGGGATTCCGAGGGGTCTATCAAGAGCGAAGCTATTTCCGTACCATCGGCAAACAGAACCTCCTATTACACTTGCATGAGTATCCAATACCCAAATATATGAGAACTATGCCGTTACGCTTCCATAACACGCACAAGTGTAATACTAGTCTATTCCGCATTATCGATGTCCAGTCTCGATAATACTACGACTATGGATATTTAATGATTAAAACATTACATGGATTAATATTGTCTCATATCTTATTAATCTGGTACTAATCATATGGTCTTTTATCATTTATATATCTCGGTAATATCCAATTACAAATGATAAAAGAGCAATTTCATTTGTTTGTCACATAGTTTATTTGTACAACAACACCATGTTCTGTACAAATAGTGATGCTATGGGTCATAATTGTCCAACATGGAATTGCCTCCAAAGGTCATTGATGTGTTTTTGGCAGTACCGAACCGCCGATTCAGTTCGAGAACCGACGATTCTCGGATCAATTTTTAATGGAATCGGAAGATAATCAAATTTTTTAGGTTTCGGTTGATCTGGTTCATAATCAAACTGTGACCGGGCCTAAATCGGTAAAATCGGCTAACGTGATAAATAATTTTAACTAATTAAGTATTATAAAATAAAATATTTATACTTATGAAAACACTAATGATGAACGATCTGATTAATATCTCACTAAAACTATATAATCCAATTGATCAACATATATAATTTCTATTAATTTTGTTTATATTATTCAATATACTTGCAATTGTTTATGTTTTTTTTAAATGCTTGCGCGTTTTCTTTCTTCGAGATTTGACACCTATAAAATCGAGATCTGGTAAATGACTTTTAATAGATCGTTTTATTTGTAAAAAATTCTGATACGGCATCGGAATCAGCTCGAACATATAGGGTATCTCATGTGCTCTGATTTCTATGTAAAAGATTATGGCAAAAGCATTTTTGTCCGAAATTCCGCACGACATCATTTTTAATTTAGCTTAGTTAGATATCATCAATTTGAATAAAATTTTTGGACATTGTGGCACTGGAACACCCTATCCGAGGCAAGATGTTATGGTACGAAACAAAAATAATTCATCTCCCTGAATCTCAATTCTAAGGAAAAATGAACATGACAAACCCTAAAAATCGGACAACTTAAAACATTATCCAGTGTCAAAACGATCTGTAATAAATATCAGATATACAAAAAGGACATCTGGTCCCAATCCAAGAGATCAATTCTCAACATCAATACTCAAGGTTTCGTACCCCCAATTACTTGTACAAATCAAAACTTTTATTTACATACATAAAACAACGTGTATTGCACGATTCAAAACATACTAACATAACTCTTAGGCTCCTACGACCTCTCCCAAGACTTTAGAGTGGTTGATTGCAGTTTGGGTGATCCGTCGCCTCGAACATGACTTCCCAAAAGCTTATGTGGTTGACCGATCTGGTTTTCAACCTGCAAAACTATCAAACTGTTGTGGTGTTAGTTATAAAACTCAGTAAGTTACCACACTCATACTATATAAGGAAAAAATAAATCTTGAAAATAGTACACATATCTAACATTTATGCGTATATGGTTATCTATCAGAAAACCTTTAAACTTCATTCAATTTCTTACGCTCTCTAAATATACAGTTGTCTGGAAATACTTACATAAACCGATCCACACATTCAAATTACATATACATATTTAGAAACGCACCTTGTGCAGATTTTCTGATTTTCTTCATAACAATCGTACCATAACCAACAAAAACAAACCAAACAATGATATACCAATACACACACACACACATATGTCAAAGACTAACGAGAGAACAACCCAAGAATACTTCCACTAACCGTATATCGATACGATCAAATGAAGCTTGTATGACACTCATTATCTATTTTAGAATAGGTACAATATGAATTCCTTACGAACAGATTTCATAACCAAAACTATCAACATACGATCTAAATCACCAACCAAACTGATGGCAAGGCTCGAGAATGAAGAAACAGCTGGCAAAGAACTGACAATCAAAAACACATTTCCAGATGAACAGTTGTTTGCCATTAAACAACAGGAAGTCCCTTGGTATGCTGACTATGTCAACTATATAGTATCAGGAAAACGGCCGTTGGAATGGACAACTCAGCAACGAAAGAAGTTCTTCAAAGAAGTCAAGCACTATGTCTGGGATGAGCCGTACCTGTTCAAACGATGTGCTGATCAATTACCGAGACGGTGTATTCCACATGAGGAGGTCAATAGTGTCTTGCAACACTGTCATTCATCACCATATGGCGGACACTTCAATGGAAACAAAACTGCAGCCAAAGTCCTACAATCAGGTTTGTTCTGGCCCACTCTTTTTAAAGATGCTTATCTATTCGCTCTTTAATATGACAGGTGCCAGAGAACGGGAAATATTTCCATAAGAAATGAATGACCTTTGCAAAACATTCTGGAAGTGGAGATATTTGATGTATGGGGTATTGATTTTATGGGACCATTTGTTCCATCATTCGGAAACCTGTACATACTGGATACAGTAGACTACGTCTCCAAATGGGTTGAAGCGATTGCACTATCGTCCAATGATTCAAAAGTGGTGATCAAATTCCTTAAAAATAATATTTTCACTCGCTTCGGGACACCTCGGGCGATTATCAGTGATGGTGGCTCACAATTCTGCAACAAATACTTCGATGTACTCCTATCCAAATACGGAGTTACTCATAAGGTTGCCACTGCCTATCATCCACAGTCAAATGGACAGGTGGAAGTTTCAAACAGGAAGATCAAACAAATCTTGGAAAGAACCGTTTGATCAACAAGGAATGACTGGTCTAAAAAACTAGATGACGCATTATGGGCTTACCGGACAGCTTACAAGACACCTATTGGTATGTCCCCATATCAAATGGTGTATGGAAAAGCGTGCCATCTGCCAGTTGAGCTTGAACATAAGGTGTACTGGGCACTGAAGAAGTTGAATCTTGATCCACAAGCTGCAGGAGAGAAAAGACTTCACCAACTCAACGAATTGGAGGAATTTTGCCTACAGACTTATGAAAATGTGAAACTGTACAAAGAAAAGACCAAGAGATGGCATAATAAAAAAATAGTGCGCAGACAATTGGAGCCAGGACAACAGGTGTTATTATACGATTCACAGCTGAAACTGTTTCCTAGAAAACTGAAATCAAAGTGGTCAGGTCCATTTGTGATTACTCAGGTGTTACCATACGGAGTTGTTGAGATATACAACCCCAAGTCCAACAACACATTCAAAGTTAATAGCCATCGTGTCAAGCACTATTGGGGAGAATCATTTGAGCGACAAAAAGAAAGTGTCACACTTTCAGATCCAGCATAACATTTGGGCAGTCACGTCTAGCTGACGACATTAAACTTAGTGCTAGCTGGGAGGTAACCAATGTAATTTGTGTATATATTATGATTTGGTGTGTTTTATTTTAGGTGTTAGTTTTTAAAGGTGAAGTCATTTCAAGATGGAATAAGCTCTCGCAAATATTCACAATCAATTTCTTTCTCTCCCTCAAAATTCTCTGATGAAAGTCTACAAAACTCGCTTGGAACGGATGAGACTCCTGATGATAAAAGGTATTCCTAATGACATTCGTTGGGTAATCGAAGCACGGGTCCGATTAGCAGGTGAGTATTCTGATTCTTATAATTCTTATTTGCCTGGTTTTGGAAGAAGCACATATGCAAAGAAACGTAGAACTAAGCAAATGGGTGTTTGTTACAAATGTGCATGCTGGAATTGCAATGCTCGTTGTTGTTCTTTAGGAATGGTTTTTGATAATTGCGAAGATAAAATTAAATTCATTAGGGATGGCTTGAGTAAAGAGTTTTTAGATGATATATCTTCGACTCTTGAGACGCATCCCAATGAATATGTTCATATAGCCATCCGCAAATTACATACACAATTCCAAAAAGAAATACAACAGTTAAGTCTCGGGAATCTGACTCAAAAAGACCATGTTTGCCAATTTATAAGAAAATTGGATGGGAAACTTTCCCCTGACGCATAGACGTCAATCAAGCTGTAAATTATTGTAAATATTATATATCTTTGTCTTTTCCTAATAATTGTGATTTGTTTTGTTAGTTTCTTTTATTTTCTCCGACATGATCCAGAGCTTTTTGACCTTTCACGATTTATTTTACTGTTTAACTAATAATTGTCATTCGGCAGGTACTAGTGCTATTATTTTTACTCACCCTTTTCAGGTGTTATAAATTCAACTCATCATTGCACTTTTAAAGACATCCAGAGTAAAACATGGAAGCCACTTCAAGAAGACGATTTGAAAACATCTGTGTGTTTTACGGTACTACTGTTGGTGCTAAACCACAATACGTAGCAGCAGCACAGGAATTGGATCAAGTCTTAGCTGCAAGGAATATGCACTTAGTATATGGCTCTGGGAATCTTGGACTAATAGGGATCATTTCAAAAGCTGTACAGGAAGGAGGCAGTCAAGTATTGGGAATCATTCCAAAACCATTGGCGGAGGCGAATCTTATTGGACCATCAAACGGAGAGGAACTAATTGTGCCAGGTATGTTTGAATGACTGATAGAAATGGTTAACCGTGCTGATGATTTTATTGCTTTGCTATGTGGCTTGGGCACAATGGAGGAAATTTTTATCTTGGGAAAACCTGAACATACACCAGAAATCGCTTGGACTGTACAATGTTGATAAATTTTATGATTTTCTTTGTGTGTTTCTTGATGATGCCCGGAGAAATGGGTTCGTGTCAAAACCTATAAAAGAACTCATCTTCACTGCCAGAACTGCCCCAGATTTAATTGACCAAATCTTAGCCTTTGAACCACAAATTGACCCTATCATTTCAAAGATAAATTGGTCCGAGAACGATCGTGGTAAGAGGCGTCGGATTAATCTAGATCTTAACCTTTAACTTTTCATTTAGATATAGAATTTCAGCTAACCAGGTACTATCTTCTAAACTCTTCTTCTACTATCTTAGACATTGGAGACAATGTCTCATTTAGGTTTGGGGGAGGGGATTAGTTGACTAGTATTTTTTTTTATTTTGTATGATGTTTTTATTTTTATTCCAAAATTTTACAAAAAATACAAAAAAAATTGAAAAATTTTACAAAAAATCAAAAAAATAATTAGTTTTTTTGTGATTTTAATTTGATTAATCAGGTGAAATTGGTGCGAAATAGCTGTGTTAGGAATTGCCACTCTTGAGACGTATCTCAACTTATTTCGGAACAAGTTAATTTTTATTTATTTCTTTTTGAATTATTTAATTTGTGAATTCTCCATAAAACTGACTAAAATGGATCTTCATATGCTCAGTTGACAAGTATTATCAACATGCATGGTAACATACGGACATGAGAAGTAATTGATGAGTTTGTAATATTCAGTGCTATAGTTTAATTGGAGGAAGCATCTAAAAAAAGCGATGGGATAAAAAAATGTGAAAACAAACGTCTGAGTTCCGAGTTATTAAGTCTGTAAGGGTGTCTTAACACCTAGTGCCCTAAAGCCAACTAGTTTGGGAGTCACTGGCCCAAAGCTCGTTACATGGATCGAAGATGTTGCCAAAAAAAATATATATCTGAAGTCTGAGTAATTAAGTCTGTAGGGGTGTCTTAACACCTAGTGCCCTAAAGCTAATTGGTTTGGGAGTCACTGACCCAAAACTCGCTACATAGATGGAAGATATTGTATATAAATAAATAAAAAAAAATCAATCAAAAATCAAGAAAAAAAATCAAAAAAATTATTCAATTGCTTAAAAAAGGTGTGAAATCTGATATAACTTTAGGACAAAAATATTACTCTCTTTTCAACTGCACTTGTGAGTATTATAAGCAAAATGAGTTGATTAATATTTTGTTGGCTGTGTATATGGAGAATGGTAAAAATAATCGAAGAATTTACTTATTCGGTAATTTAGAAAGAAACAAAACAATTATTGACTTAGATAAGAAGTTTCACCCGTTTAGTCACTAACTTTTTTATTCTCTTTTCTCTTGTCTTTTTGCTTTTGTGTGCATTAGTTTTACTATCTTTTTACTTTTATAAGACGTTTGTGGGTATCGTCGCTGTAAACCCTCACGAGACTACAACTCGTCCACTAGGGACACCTAGGGGTTTAAAGGCTTGTTGCATACGCTAAATGCAACCGTGATCCCTACGAAAGTGGCTTAGTTTAATTTTAATTGTTTCTTGTATTTTATTTTTTTGTTTTGCTCGAGGACTAGCAAAATGTTAGGTTTGGGGGTGTGATGAGCGAAAAATATATCAATATTTACCGCCCCTTTTACTTAATATTTTGTTTAGTTTCTCGGGTTTGATGAACGTTTTGATATGTTTTAGTTTATTTTGCATATGAAATAATATTGGGACTCAATGGAATCATTTAGGATGAAATATGGGTCAAATAAGGGCAAACATTGGACTTGACATATTAATTTTGGAGATTGGAAACTTGAAAGGGCGTTCTAACGAATTGCAGTTTCGGAAATTCCAATTTTGCGCAACTGTCGTATTTTGGGCATAAATTTTTACTTCGATATGGGATTGATCTGATTCAAGTTCAAGATTAAAGAAGACTCAAAGATTTACAACTTTTAAGAACAAAATAATTTCAAATTCTGTATATTTCATGACCTAAATTGATCAAACATCCGGAAGTGTGTTATGTGTAATTATTAAAGTCATTTTCAAAGCAAAAAAATAAATAATAAAAATAGTCAAGCTACCACCAAACATGACAGAAATTAATAATGGATTTGGTGGAGCAATTAGTGGAGCATTTAGTGGATTTGGTGGAGGCAAAATTTTACCTATAAATACCAAGCCATTTCATTTGTAAATTCATACTTTCTTATTTGAAATAACTTAATAATAACTAAGAAGATTGTATCTTGTTTGTTTATTTACAGCTTTCAGTAATTAATTTCCGCTTTGGCACTTTCTTTTCTTGACTTTTCAGTTTTTACTTTCCGCAATTTACTTTTACGCACAGTCATTTTCTTTCTTTACTTTTTCAGTTTTCACTTTTCAAGCAATGAGGAGGTAACTCCCCCTTGCTATGGTAAAAGGTAAAGCTTTTATTATTGCTATTTAGATTAATCTCCTCTAATTATAATATAATAACTATTTAAAATCTGACTTAACGAGGATACCGCCATATTGGTCGGTTGGTAATTAATTATAAATTGGTTTTAACCTGACTAAGCATGGATACCGCCTGATTGGTCGGTTGGTAATTAATTATTAATTTGACTTAATCAAGATACCGCATATATGGCTGGTTGGTAATTATCACGCAAAGTTAATATATTATATTAAGGGAGATATCTAAAATAGTAGTAATAAAAGTGGATCATTTTACCTCAGCATATTCTTTATTGTACTTTTACTTTATTTACTTCAATAATTTACTTTTCACCAATTTACTTTTACTTTATTTACTTTCAACAATTTACTTTTCAGCAATTTAATTTTCAGCAATTTACTTTCAGCAATTTACTTTTCAGCAATTTACTTTCCAGTAATTTACTTTTCAGCAATTTACATTCCAGTAATTTAATTTCCAGCATTTACTTTATGTATTTTCTTTTATTTAAGTTTCTACTACCCGTAAATATGTGTCGTAACTAAGCCAGTTATCAGGGGTTGTGATGAAATCCAATATCACCGGTTTATAAGGGGCTAAATTACAGTTTGGGTAATATAAAGGTTTATTTATTGAGCCTTAATCCTAATACTTTTTATTAACTGGCTATTAATAAAATTGAATTGGTAAACTTAAAATGAACTTTGAAAAGAGAATTTAGGTTAAATACCCTAAACTCAATAGCTCACGATCTTCCTTGAGGATAGATAACCCTTAATAGATTTCCTTACAGGATAGGAATATACCTGTCGGGCGGGGGTAACCATAATTGGAACTTAATCTTAATGAATCCAGATAACTTGGTTAACATAGGAATATGATTAATTGGGTATACTGGGTATTTGTATTTGACCATCGGAAGAGGCTTTTACATAATTTCGTGTTCCAGGTTAATAAACCAATATATTACAAAAATGTAAAATAAACACTTCATCTTTTAAAAAAAAGATATTGGAGGGATTCACAACCTTAGATAGTTTTATAAATTTGAATTTTCTTCAATCTACTTTCAAGCAATTTATTTACATGTTTCAATTTTAAAGTCACCACCCAATCAAACAATCAATCTATTAGATACTTGTAAATATTTAACTTCATAAATTGATAACAAAAGGTTTTAAGTCTTCGTGGGATCGATACTTTTTATACTACTTGAATGATACGTGCGCTTGCGTTATACGCGTGTGATTACACACTTGTCAGAATGATTGCTTTTGGTTGGTTGAATGTGGATTTGCTAAATAAATAAAATAAAGACACAAAAGAAAATACTAAAAAAATAACAAAATA
Source organism: Zanthoxylum bungeanum (assembly GCA_019454045.1). Lineage (NCBI taxonomy): Eukaryota > Viridiplantae > Streptophyta > Magnoliopsida > Sapindales > Rutaceae > Zanthoxylum > Zanthoxylum bungeanum. The sequence goes on from SKCR01031799.1 coordinate 179,601, forward strand.
CACAAAATAGATAGGGTTGTGACTCCACATAATATTATTCAAAAGATGAATTGATTCTCTTATATATGTGTAATAAATTAATTTGCTAAACTGGAACACGAAGTTATGCAAAAGCCTCTGTCGATGGTCAGATGCAAATACCTTGTGTAACTCAATTAATCATATTCCTATTTTAACCAAGTTGTCTGAATTCATTAAGTTCAAGTTCCAATTATGGCTACCCACGCCCGACAGGTATATGTGTATCCTGTAAGGAAATCTATTAAATAGGTTATTTATCCTCAAGGAAGATCGTGAGTTATTGAATCTAAGGCTAAAACCTAAAATCCTTTTTTTTTAATTTCATTTTAAGTTTGCCACATCAATCTTTTTGGTGATCAGGCAACAAGAAGCATTAAGCTTAAGACTCAATAAACAAACCAATGATTTACCTAATATATAATTAAATCAATTATTAAGTATGTGAATATTGTGTTTCGTCACTTCCCTAGAATAAAAATAAAATGATGGGGGTTAGGGGATCCACTTTTAGAAATCTCACTTTATTATAATATGGAAATTGTTATTGTTACCCATTTAAGTTGAACCAGCCATAAAGACGGTGTTATTATTTATCCATAAACCAGCCATATAGGCGGTAATCATCTGTCACCTAAAGACCGACCTATAAGCGGTGTCACATTATGTTACATAATTAAAACCAGCCATTAAGGCGGAATCAACTTTTAATCCATATTATTAAATTACAATTTCCATATTATAATTAAAGTGAGATTAATATACCTTTACTATTTCTAATTTAGAAATCTCCCTTATTATAATATATAAATCTGCGTGATAATTACCAACCAGCCATATAGGCGGTATCCTGATTAAGTCAAATTTATAATTAATTACCAACCGACCAATATGGCGGTATCCAATTTAGTCAGGTTAAAACCAATTTATAAATAATTACCAATCGGCCAATATAGTGGTATCCTCATTAAGTCAGATTTTAACTAGTTTATATATTATAATTAAGGGAGATTAATCTAAATTATAAAAGTAAAAGCTTCACTCTTCCCCAGCAGTAAATTAATTACTGACACATAAAAGAAAAGAAAATAAAATAAAATAAAATAAAATTTATTGCAGAAAGTAAAAGTGCATAATTAAAAGTACTAAAAGTAAAGATGCTTAATTTAAATTACAAAAACTTAAAACACAACAAGATGCAATCCTTAAAGTCCTTACAAAACCCAAGGAAGGCAAGATTTGAATTCTGAAATCGAGCTGAATTTATAGGCCTCGGTAAACTTGGCGCGTCGCGACGCGACGCGATAACTTTTACGCTTCGCGACGTGACAACTTTTGCGCGTCGCGACAAGAGTAGATCATCGACACATGGTGGATTGGCTTCGCGAGATCGTGACACGTGTCATGCTTTCATCGGCAACTGAATTATTACTGTCGGCAGCATATGATGCCGACACGTATCCCGGAACACGTTAGCATGATTCACTGAGATGTTGACACGTGTCAGGTGAATTTTAGCATCGATGATGATTGTCGACAGCATGTGATTATGACACGTGTTCGGCGCATGTTAGCATGACACATTTTAGCAAACGGCGTACGTTAGCACGTCGTATTTTAGCAAACCACTCAGAATGTGACACGTTTCCTGGCGTATTTTAGCAGACGGCGCACGTTAGCGGTCGCGACACAGAAGGCTTGCGCGTCGCGATGGGTGAAATTACAATTTTGCCCTTCTATATGTTTTTCACTATTTTGGCTCCAAATTGCTTCCAGAGAGTCCTGAAACTTTATTTATCTACAAAATAACACAAACACACATCAAAATATTCACAAAAATCAAGAAACTATACATAATATTAGGTCAAATGAGTGGGAAATAGTGACATTTACCACTCATCACAACCCCAAACCTAACATTTTGCTAGTCCTCGAGCAAAACAACAACATAAAATAACATAAACATCTTTAAAATAAATTTTAACTAAGCCACTTTCGCAGGGATCACGGTTGCATTTAGCATATGCAACAAGCCTTTAAACCCCTAGGTGTCCCTAGTGGATGAGTTGTAGTCTCGTGAGGGCTTACAGCAACGATACCCACAAACATTTTACAAAAGTAAAAAGATAGTAAAACTAATGCACACAAAAATAAAAAGACAAGAGAAAATAGAATAAAGAAGTTATTGACTAACCAAATGAAACTTCTTATTCAAGTTAAGAGTTGTTTTCTTTGTTTCTAAATTACTGAATAAGTAAATTCTCCGATTATTTTTACCATTCTTCATATACACACACACCAACAAAATATTAATCAACTCATTTTTGCCCACAATAGTCTCAAGTGTAGTTGAAAAGAAGGTAATATTTTCATCCTAAAGTTATATCAGATTCACACATTTTTTAAGCAATGGAATATTTTTCTGATTTTTTTTATTTTTATTTATTTATTTATATACAATAACTTCCATCCATGTAGCGAGTTTGGGTCAGTGGCTCCCAACCAGTTGGCTTTAGGGCACTAGGTGTATGACACCCCTACGGACTTAATTACTCGGATTTCCGATATAACATATATTTTTTATAACATCTTTTTGATCCATGTAGCGATCTTTTTTGGGCCAGTGACTTCCCAAACCAGTTGGCTTTAGGGCACTAGTGTTAAACACCCCTAACGGACTAACTCGATCTCAAATGTTTTTTTTTATCCCATCGTTTCTTAGATGCTCCTCCAATAAACTAGAGCACTGATATTACAAATCTATTCAATTACTACTCTGTCCATATTGTTGGACATTATGACCCATAGCGTCACTATTTGCACAGATCATTGTGTTGTTGTAGCAAATTAACTATGTGACAAAGAAATTGCACTCTCATCATTTGTGATTAGATCACCATAGATATATAAATGAAGAGAGGTCCCTATGATTAGTTCCTGGATTGAGATGATATGAGACAGTATCAGTCCACGAAGGATTAATCATTAAATATCCCTAGCCGTAGTATTATCGAGACTGGACATCGATAATGCGGAATAGGCTAGTATTGCACTTGTGCGCGTTGTGAGGGCACAACGGCATAGTTCTCATATATATAAGTATTGGATACTTGTGCAAGTGCGATAGGAGGTCGTGTTTCACTCGATGGTACGGGAAACAGCTTCGCTCTGGATAGACCCTTCGGAATCCCATTGGTATTATGACTATGTGTCTATGGGAGGCCGAAATCAAGGTAGGTGTGTATAGTCTTAACCTGAGACTTACATCGCTAATACTTACGATAATCGATAAACTTTGGTTTTGGTGGTAGGGGACTTTTAACAGGTTCTGAGTACACCACTTCTGGGTTTATCAGAGAGTCGTAGAGTATTGGATGTGATGTCAAGACGGAAGTGTCACTTCAGTCATATTGGAGTTGATGTCACGCAGGATACGGTACTAGTTGCTCTTGAGTGTTGCGCAACCAATCGGGATATTGTGACCAGGTCATGTATATCCGATTATAGAGACTATGTTACCAGACATCCGATATGTGCTTCGGACGGGGTAGACACTTATCCAGCCCCAGCCCTAGCACGTGATTATCCGATACTGGACCGATATGCACAATACAATTGTATACTACGCTTGATACAGATCTTAATATTCTTATGAGAATATGTCCGGAGAATTGGGAAGACTTGGTGCTTTGCTAGGAGTCGACCTTGTCTCGTAAATCGGTAGAACGTAGTACTTGGTACGTACGTGATTCGGATACACCGACGACCGTATTTACTGCCAACATATCCGGGGATCTCATGGGTCGCTTCCCAAAGATTCACCGATGACGTATGACTCGCACTTATATTAATCTGGGATTAATATGATGAGAGAGAGAATTAATCTGGGATTAATTTCGGAGACATTTTATCTAGGATAAAATATCAATTGAAGAGAGAGAAACATTGATTTGGAATTAATCGAGGAATTAATATATTTGATATATTAAACGAAATTAGATTTCGACGCGGAATAAAATTAGATTTTAATTCGGGCGAGCGAATTAATTTAGAATTAATTCGTTAGCGACGTGAATAATAATTCCGCTAGGCGCAATTATTTAATTCTCGTCGCGACGGAAATTAGTTAATTCGGAATTAGCGAATTTGGGCCCGAAAGTGTTTGCGGACACATTCGTATTTTGAAACGGGTGGAATCCGCAAATCACATCGCGATATCTCATTACTTGACACGAATAGATGATGGATGTATCTAGTCACCTTTAAGGGATGATACATTGTCTCTACTCTCAATGTGAGGTAATGATGGCAAATGATGTATTTTTCCTTGGAGGAAAACCTTTCACGGAAAATGAAGGGTTTTTAATTAAAAAAAAATTCATTTTGTATTTGATACATTTTGGCTTTTCATTTGGCCACTGACTCACGTTTTTGTTAAAAAACAAAAACACAAGAAGTGATAAACACTCTCTCCTCTTCTTCTTCTCCCCTCTCTCACGACATTTTCTGGTTTTGCAAAGGCAGTGAACTGCCGAACAAGATAAAAGAAAATGGAGGGAAGCAAGTGTGTTTTGTGGCAAAACAAGAGTGCTAGCACACTCCGGGTTCAATGCGAAGGTGATAAGGGAAGTATACCCATGAGCAAGGAACGTTTTGATGAAGCTTGGAGCTCGTTTTTCTTGATCAAAATGGAGCAAAACAGAAGCACAAAACCGAATCTGCAGCAGTGGGCGCACTTGACAGTGAACTGCCGTGAGCAGTGGCAGTGGGCAGTGAGTTCGTTTTTTGTGCCAAATCGCATCTCAACCGCTCGATGTAAGTATTCCGCACTTAAATCGTTGTATTCGCTTATGATTCATGCTTGAGTTTTGATCTTGGGACCTCTAGAAACTCCTACAATGGCATCAAGAGCTTAGGTTAAAAGCATGAAAAATGTTAGGGCTAAAATTTGGGCAAACTTGAATTTGAGCATGATAAATGAAATTGGATGGATTTGTATGCTTAATTGTGTTTGTATTGAAGATTGATTATGTCAATTTGAAGAAAATATGATTGGATCAATTTTTCCCCAAATTGCTACCTTGGCCGAAAATTGATATTGATTTAATGTCTTGGGATTTTTGATTTTTGACAATTGGAAGTGTTGGAAATCATTCGGGATGATGATTTAACGTCAATTGCGGAATCAATTGGATTGAATTCGATTTGGACGAAAAATCCCCAAATTGCCAAGTATGTCATGAAACTTTAAATTGGGTAAAATTGATTTGAGCATGCAATTATGAAATTGGATGATTAAGTATGCTTAATACATGTTTAATTGATGATTGGTTGGATCAATTTGATTAAATATTGTTTGGAACAAATTTCCCCAATTTTGAAAGTATGTCATGAAACTTGAAATTGGGTAAAATTGATTTAAGCATGCAATTATGAAATTGGATGATTAAGTATGCTTAATACATGTTTAATTGATGATTGGTTGGATCAATTTGATTAAATTTGGTTTGGAACAAATTTGCCCAAAATCTTATGTTGGCCGAGAGTTATGCCCCTTTGTGTTCTTGGTGAATTTTGATTTTTTGAAACATTGGATGTGTTGAAAATCATTAGGGTATATTGATTTAATGTCGAATTGGGTTTAATTGGATTGAAACAAATCGGACATGTAATTAACCTTATTGCCAAGAATAAAGTAAAGCATGTAATGGGTTTGATTTTAATCTTAATGTGTTGGACATGTGATGATGAAATTGAGTATGATTAATTGGACTAATTTAGTGTTTTGGAAATGTTGATTTAGTTGATTAATCATGTAATGCACTTTAAGTAATTAAATTGTTAAATTGGATTTATGTAATTTAATTATTTGAGGCCTTAAATTGGATTTGGGCTTCTAATGTTGTAATTGGGCCTATTGGGCTTGATTTTATCAAGTTGGGTTTAGGCCAAATGGATTGGATCCAATTGGGCCCAAAACCTTAACCATAAAGCCCAAATGCAACTAATGGACCTTTGTAATTTAATTGGGCCTAATGGGCCAAAATTAATTTAAAGGCTTATGGGGTAAATCCCGGATTGGACTTTGGTTGCGGGTTTGACCCGAGTTGACCAAAAGACCACGCCTTAAGAAATTAATTAAAAGCCCATTAGACTTTAATTAAATTAATATTGGATATTAATCGGGCTTTGAGACCCGTAGCGATTAAATTTGGAATTTAAGTCGAAAAGGTTTATTAATAAAGTGTGATATTTAAGTTGGAATTAAATAGTGAATTAGAATTAAATACAAATTGAATTGGATTTAATTGTGTAGTTTAATTTAATTCGGGAATTCGTACTTTAAGTACTTATCCGCAAAAACGAGTTTGACTCGAACAAAATCAAATCGTTGTTTGAACATTGGATGATCACATAATTATCAGATTAATTAATTTGATTAGATTGATTGATAGCATGCTTATATGAGTGAATACATGGTTGTGATGCATGAATAATGTATATCGGATGGATATTAGATGGGTGGGGCAATTTTAGAAATTGTTGTAATAAATTCGATTTATTAAATTGGACCTGCGTGTCCAGCCTTATCACCTTCATTCTCTTTGTATTCTCTTCTCACCTATTCCCCTCTATGTATATGAGGTTTCTTTAGAAGTGTAGTGTAACGGGTAGAAGTAGTACAAGTGCTAGCTTGAGTGAGAAAGGGAGAGATTTGATCTAGGATCAATGTAAAGTATCCATCCGCATATCATTATTATTTTATTTCATACTCGCTTTATTATGTATTTAGAATGCATGTTTAAGGGTGTATGATGATGAGACCTTAACAAAGATAATTAAATTGGTAGCCAATTTGCACGCGAAAAACCCTCGTTCTATATTAAGCAAATATCCTTCCATTGAATGATTCTTGTTCAAGATCCGAAGTTGGCATTGGTTTGTTTTTGACCAAAGTCAAGACCTTTGTCAATCAAGGATGTACTTGAATCATGAGAGTTTTGTTGCATATCGGTGTCGTCCAAATCGTGATTTTTATTGACCAAAGTCAGATCACTTTTTGTCCAATGACATTGATTACGAAACTTTCCTCGTCAATGGGTCCCGCTTAACTGGAATCATTAGGTTTGTGTTTGGCCAAAGCCAAGGCCTAAATGATTCGGAGGATAGGGTTAGGAAAATGTATTGGATACATTGACATTATACATATGTTTCGGACTTGGATGTCCACCTAACCGGATCTAGGAATTGGATGAGATCCAATTGATCTGAGATCTACCTAGTTAATAGCATACAGCTTTTTATTGGCCAAAGTCAGGGTTGTGTGTTATTTAACGGGATCCTAGCCCACTAGGAAACACGGTTTCCCGAGTACTCCACAGAGGGTTAGAGGCTCGACGAAAAATAGTGGGAGGCAAGTATTGAATTTGCAACATTCGTTCGAATACTCGCTAAACGCGCTCATTTAATTTATTTCGTCGTTATATTAAATGTTAGTTAGACTAATATTTAAATTGTTGTTTTAATAAACAGTTGGACTGTATTATACTTGATTATATATAATTGGATTATATTAATCAATATATTTGAATTAATTAATTTCAGTTTACAGTTGATTTTATAATTGGATTATAGTAATCAATGTAATTGAGGTTAATTAATTTGGATTATATTTGATTATATAGTTGGACTATTATAATCATTATAATATATATAGTACCACTAATCGTTGATTAAATAGTTGGACTATTGTAATCAAGATAAGAAATTGAAAAGTTGGATATTTAAAATATAATCTGGGATTAAAATATTTTAAATGATTTAATTTTCAAATTGGGAATAAATAATAGGTTACTTTATTTGATAAAATAACTTATTATACCTTACGCCCAAAATTAAGCAAAATAAGTAGAGCATAAAATCTTTGGAAGATTTATGTGATGATGACTTTAATGCTTAATTTAATATACTTGTCATAAATCTAATTTTGATTTAAGAAGTATTAAAATTGCAATTTATAATTCTTGGAGAATTAATTGACTATTCTAGAGAAGATAAGTCAAAGTTTGCAATTGGGCATGTAGCACGAGGTGCACATCGTTTCGATATTCTAAAACCCAAGGCTTGGCCAAGGTTTGTGAAATATTGAAAAGGATAATTGACATATCCCAAAGTGACTACCATTTGGATATGGAAGACACGAAGGAATTAAAGAAAGGGAGGCTCTAACTTTAAAAATGTTTGTCAAAGTTATGTTCACTACTAGTATTGAAATTAGATTTTAAATACTTAGTGTGGTACATAAAATATATGTATTGATATTCAGAATCTGCTTTGAGCAGGATACTGACTTCAAGCTGAGATTTCTCTGCGAATCGGAAACGGGACGAAAGTCGCTGTTTCGACCGTAGATACCTAAGTTTAGGAACTACCCTTTGGGTGTGTACTTAAATTAGGAACTGTTATAATGTAACTAGTTTGACTAGAAACATTATCTCTTTATCAGTGTTTAACCCACTGCGGGTGAACCTTTATATTCTAAAACACTAAAGTGTTTTATTATATAAAGATGATACTGAGATAAATACATTAGATGTAATAACAGAATTTTATTTTGAATATAATAAAATCTCAAACATATAAATGACAAATAAATAGCTCAAATTGATTTGATCAATAGAGACTTATTTGTGGCATTGTTGTCTAGGACACAATTAAACGAGACATGTCAGTTAGACGGTGTGTCCGAACTAAAACCGAATTTGTTGGACATGATAAGGTTTATCACGAGTCGCTCTGAGCTATCATTTCCTTCAAACAGGATATGTATTAACAGTGCAAAACTTATTTAGAATAAGGTTCCATATAAATCTGTTTGACAGATATCATATAGGATATGAACAGGAAAGAAACGGGTTTTCTTACTCCTAATAATTTGGGTATGCCAGGCATAACGTTTGGATGATACCAAACTAGAACCCAAATTGGATAAGTGCCAATATAGGTTATCCTAAGGGAAACCTTAAGTATAGTACTTGTAAATCTCACATGAGAACAATATGATTGTTGCTCACCATGCGGTTTTCCTGAGAGGAATACCGATATGCAGTGGTCAGTGGGAGGATAGTGATACTCGATGAAAATCGAGTAATACTATTCAAAGCACGAAGTCCTTAATGGAACACAAACAGTTCATCAATGATGAATCTGTACCATTAATCTTCAAATACACAAGAAACTTCGTAGATCGGATAGAGTCAGAAAACAACCTAGGGTATGGGTTTCTGATCTAACCTCATAAAGATGTCAATCTTGTGAAGGTATGTCCACCGACTACGTTTAGAGGAAGTGATACGAGGTATCGACTCTCTGTTATGGCAAAGTGCCATGAGTCCGAAATGGATTCCATGTATAACAACTATTTTGGATACTAGTTGTACCACAAGGCATTGTGCCTATGGTACATTAAACGTCTTCAAGAAGACATACATGGATGGCAACATACCAACGTACAAAGCTAGGCTTTTGACGGAAGGTATCGTTATCAACATTGTGTTAATAACGATTCAACCTTTTACCTGTTGCCATGGTAAATCCATTTTGAAGATGCTTGTTGATAACTGTATATTTCATTTATGAAATATGTCAGTTACAGATCAAAATCGCTTTCCTGAAAAGAAACCTTTTGGAGGATGTTTATAACATCTGACGATTTTGTATAACCAACAAACAAGGTTTGCGGTTATTCGATCCATGTTTGGATTGAAGCAAGCATAAGGTTCTTGGAACTGTCGTTTTGAAATAATCATAATGATTTATGATTTAATTCAAAAAAAAAACGAAATAATTCTTGTGTATAAGGAGGTTAGTGGGAGATTGCACTAACAGTGAAATTCCCATAAAGCAATTGGTGAAAGCTTGGCTTTCATAGAAATTCTCCGTAGAATTCTAGGGAGTAACAACCTTTATTCAAGGAATAAAGATCTACTGGGATAGATTTGGAGTTTGTTAACACTCTCTGGGAAATTGTACATTTAAAATGTACTTGTATTGGTGTCTCATACGCTTCGAGCATATGGAGTCACAATCGGGTCAATCCAAGTGATAGTCACTGGATTGAAGTTAAGAACATCTGTTAGTATCTTAGAGAACTAAAGATGTTGTCTTAAACTATGGAGAAGGAGAACTTGAAGTGACTGGGATCACTACTGCAAGTTTCCAAACAATTAAATACTACGGTACTATAAAGTTTGAACACTGGGACAGTGAGCTGGAAATCTTCCGAGCAAGATAACTGTTGCCGAATAACAACAAATGCGGATTATTGCTGCAGCTGAGGCAGCAATAGAAGCCATTTGGATCGATAATAAATCTAATTAGATTAGATATAGTTCTTTTAGCAGCTGAGCTAGGCGTCAGCACAAGCTAAGGAATTAAAGGTCTCATCGACGATCCAGATATATACTTCTATATCATCTGATTCGTTCGGATCATACATCGTGGCGATGTGATGATCGTATAAATCGCGTCAACGATAAACAAACAAATCCGCTGACGAAAACCTTTCCTCAGCAATTTGAGCGAACCGTACATAGTTCAGGTGTAGGACACTTGAGTGACTCGCTACGTGCCAAGTGGGAGATTGTTGGACATTAATGACCCATAGCGTCACTATTTGCACAGATCATTGTGTTGTTGTAGCAAATTAACTATGTGACAAAGAAATTGCACTCTCATCATTTGTGATTAGATCACCATAGATATATAAATGAAGAGAGTCCCTATGATTAGTTCCTGGATTGAGATGATATGAGACAGTATCAGTCCACGAAGGATTAATCATTAAATATCCCTAGCCGTAGTATTATCGAGACTGGACATCGATAATGCGGAATAGGCTAGTATTGCACTTGTGCGCGTTGTGAGGGCACAACGGCATAGTTCTCATATATATAAGTATTGGATACTTTGCAAGTGCGATAGGAGGTCGTGTTTCACCGATGGTACGGGAAACAGCTTCGCTCTGGATAGACCCTCGGAATCCCATTGGTATTATGACTATGTGTCTATGGGAGGCCGAAATCAAGGTAGGTGTGTATAGTCTTAACCTGAGACTTACATCGCTAATACTTACGATAATCGATAAACTTTGGTTTTGGTGGTAGGGGACTTTTAACAGGTTCTGAGTACACCACTTCTGGGTTTATCAGAGAGTCGTAGAGTATTGGGTGTGATGTCAAGACGGAAGTGTCACTTCAGTCATATTGGAGTTGATGTCACGCAGGATACGGTACTAGTGCTCTTGAGTGTTGCGCAACCAATCGGGATATTGTGACCAGGTCATGTATATCCGATTATAGAGACTATGTTACCAGACATCCGATATGTGCTTCGGACGGGGTAGACACTTATCCAGCCCCAGCCCTAGCACGTGATTATCCGATACTGGACCGATATGCACAATACAATTGTATACTACGCTTGATACAGATCTTAATATTCTTATGAGAATATGTCCGGAGAATTGGGAAGACTTGGTGCTTTGCTAGGAGTCGACCTTGTCTCGTAAATCGGTAGAACGTAGTACTTGGTACGTACGTGATTCGGATACACCGACGACCGTATTTACTGCCAACATATCCGGGGATCTCATGGGTCGCTTCCCAAAGATTCACCGATGACGTATGACTCGCACTTATATTAATCTGGGATTAATATGTGAGAGAGAGAATTAATCTGGGATTAATTTCGGAGACATTTTATCTAGGATAAAATATCAATTGAAGAGAGAGAAACATTGATTTGGAATTAATCGAGGAATTAAATATTTGATATATTAAACGAAATTAGATTTCGACGCGGAATAAAATTAGATTTTAATTCGGGCGAGCGAATTAATTTAGAATTAATTCGTTAGCGACGTGAATAATAATTCCGCTAGGCGCAATTATTTAATTCTCGTCGCGACGGAAATTAGTTAATTCGGAATTAGCGAATTTGGGCCCGAAAGTGTTTGCGGACACATTCGTATTTTGAAACGGGTGGAATCCGCAAATCACATCGCGATATCTCATTACTTGACACGAATAGATGATGGATGTATCTAGTCACCTTTAAGGGATGATACATTGTCTCTACTCTCAATGTGAGGTAATGATGGCAAATGATATATTTTTTCCTTGGAGGGAAAACCTTTCACGGAAAATGAAGGGTTTTTAATTAAAAAAAAATTCATTTTGTATTTGATACATTTTGGCTTTTCATTTGGCCACTGACTCACGTTTTTGTTAAAAAACAAAAACAAGAAGTGAAATAAACATTCTCTCCTCTTCTTCTTCTCCCCTCTCTCACGACATTTTCTGGTTTTGCAAAGGCAGTGTACTGCCGAACAAGATGAAAGAAAATGGAGGGAAGCAAGTGTGTTTTGTGGCAAAACAAGAGTGCTAGCACACTCCGGGTTCAATGCGAAGGTGATAAGGGAAGTATACCCATGAGCAAGGAACGTTTTGATGAAGCTTGGAGCTCGTTTTTCTTGATCAAAATGGAGCAAAACAGAAGCACAAAACCGAATCTGCAGCAGTGGGCGCACTTGACAGTGAACTGCCGTGAGCAGTGGCAGTGGGCAGTGAGTTCGTTTTTGTGGCCAAATCGCATCTCAACCGCTCGATGTAAGTATTCCGCACTTAAATCGTTGTATTCGCTTATGATTCATGCTTGAGTTTTGATCTTGGGACCTCTAGAAACTCCTACACTATGTTACCATTATATTGATAATATCTGTCAACTGAGATATGAAGATCCATTTTAATCAGTTTTCATGGAAATTTCACAATTAATAATTCAAAGGAAATAAATAAAAATTAACTTTCTCGAATAGGTTGAGATACGTCTAGGAATGGAAATTCCTTACACATCTATCTTACACCAATTTCACCCGATTAATCAATTTAAAAACACAAAACACAATATTTTTTTTTATTTTTTGTAAAAAAATTTTAATTTTTTTTTGTATTTTTCAAAAAATTTGGACTAAAAATAAAAACAACATAAAAATAAATACTGCAACTATTCCCCACCCCCAAACCTAAATGAGACATTGTCCCCAATGTCTTAAAAAGTAGAAGATGAGTTTAGAAACAGTACATGGTTAGCTGAAATTCTACATCTAAAAAGAAATTAAAGGTTAAGATCCAGATTTATCTGATGCTTCTTACGCTCATTATCAGACCAGTTAATCTTGGAAAGGATATGGTCGATTTGTGGTTCAAATGCTATAATTTGATCAATTAATCCGGGGCAGTTCTGGCAGTGAATAGGAGTTCTTTTAAAGGTTTTGACACAAACCCATTTCTCCGGCCATCATCAAGAAATACACAAAGAAAATCATAAAATCCATCAGCTTTATATAGCCCAATCGGTTTCTGGTGTATGTTCAAGTTCGCCCAAGATAGCACTGTAAAAATATCCTCCAACGTGCCCAACCCTCCTGGGAAAGTGATAAAAGCATCAGCACGGTTATCATTTCCACCAGTCATTCAGACATACCTGGCACGATCAGTTCTTCTCCATTTGATGGTCCAATAAGATTCGCCTCTGCCAAAGTGTGGGACACATAAATCGGCGATGCTGTTCCAGGCTCGCGGCCTAGTTGGGAGTACGGAATAGCCCGCGGGGACTAAACCGGAGAAATAATATGGAGTCGCCACCCTGTGTGAACCGGGACAAAGATTTAAGGCCGCACTCACCCCTCGCAAGGGAAGACCTCAAACTATTGGTTCAGAATGGTCCCTTACTTATGCCACTTGTAATAATGTGATTTGTGCAATAATTTAATCGAATCTAGCAACATACATTCCCAATGGTATTCTATTTCTAAGCTCACATGCATAAGTACAAGGCTCATATCTAAGTTTGCATATAACCTATGTCCGAATTTGCATACAACCTATTTGCATATAACCTATGTCCAAATTTGCATGCATAAAGGTAAATTGAAATACGGCAAGCATACAACTTCATAAGCACACCATATTCATGGATACGGAAACGCAAGGAAATGGTAATTGTACAAACACGCATAAAAGTGAATCAGAATAATGGCAAGCATACAATTTCATAAGCACATTATACTTATACATGTGGGAACACAAATAAATGGCAATTGCAAATCATGCGTAATAAAGAGAAGCAATTAGGTACATAATGGAAAGAGATAACTAATGAGGCAGTTGTACATTAAAATAAACGTGCAATGATGCGATGCAAAGATAGACAATGAAAGTTAAAGAAAAGAGATGCAACATATGCCCACATCTATATAGGACTTTGAGTGTCCGATTAAACGTATTTCACATTCAATCGAACATACTTTGTTCGGCGCGGCAAAATGTCGTGGCAAAGGTAGCCCTTCGGCTTTCTATCCCTCAAAATGGAGGACCTTTAATCCAACTTGATTTGCCCATGTGGATTGCAATATGATGCATGATTATGCAAAGAGATGACATACAGAAAGCAAACAACGGAATAATAAAAGGCGCGGCGAAGTACTGTCATAAATGTAGCCTTTTGGACTTTTCTTCTCTCAAATAGAGAACCTTTAGACCAACATAATAAGCCCATGTGCATTACATTACAATACATAAAAATAAACAAGACAAGGATATGGGACTTCGCATGCTCGTTTGAACATATCTCACATTCAACCAAACATACTTCGTCTGGCGCGGCAAAGTACTGTCGTAAAGGTAGTCTTTTAGACTTTTCTTCTCTCAAATAGAGGACTTTTAGACCAACATACTAAGCTCATGTGCACTATATCATCAACACATAAATAGATAACTTGCAGAAAATAAATGGCGGAATATTAAAAGGCGCGGCGAAGTATTATCGTAAAGGTAGTCTTTTAGACTTTTCTTCTCTCAAATAGAAAACCTTTAGACCAACATACTAAGCCCATGTGCATCACATCACATCGAATATAAAATAAATAAGACAAGGATATGGGACTTCGCATGCCCGATTAAACGTATCTCGCATTCAATCGAACATACTTCGTCCGGCGCGGTAAAGTACTGTCGTAAAGGTAGTCTTTTATACTTTTCTTCTGTCAAATAGAGGACCTTTAGACCAACATACTAAGCCCATGCGCACTATATCGTCATTACACAAGCAAATAACATACGGAAATTAAATGGCGGAGTATCAAATGTGGATAATAAACAAACAAGATATAATAAAGCGAAATATGTGATGTTTGCTCAAGTGGTACGTGGAGTTGTCTCCCAAGTACAGACCGTACTACCGTCCATTCAGATTCGGTTACGGAATTTACGTCTGGGTTTCCATCCTATATACCACAAGAGACGACACATTTTTCCATCCATTCAAAGCCACAACATGCATCCACAAACGACTCTCATGCGAAAAAAATAAATAAAACAATTAAAAGATGAATGAAAATAAATACGAAAAGTGCCCTCAGGTCTAACCTTTTAAATCATCTCTCGGAAGTACGGTACACGGTCGTCGGAAGGGTGGATGCTCCGCAACTCCTCCGGTTCACTGGTTCAACGTTTTCCCTCGCAGTTTCACTGTTTGGACCGCTGTTTTCGCTCTGTTTAACTGCTATTTTGCTGCATTTTCTGGTCACTGTTTTATGTAAATAAAGGACTGTTTTTGGACTGTTTTGTGACTGCTGTATCGGGTGGCTATCTAGGGACTGTTTTGGGTTATTTTTGGTGAAATAAGGGACTGTTTTTGGTGCAGTTTGCTGCTATGTTGGGGGCAGTTTGCTTGCTGGTTTCGGTCACTGTTTTGGGCTGTTTTAGGATCGGTTTTCTTGGGCTGTTATAGTTCGGTGGTTGGCTTGATTTTGTCTGTTTGATCGGTGACTTACTGGGGCATTTTAGTTGTTCACGTTTCTGTTTTGAAGGGTTTTTCGTTGCTTCGTGGCTTTATTTCACGTGGGTTCAAGGCATATTTGTTGTTTGCTTTTGTTGTTTGTCAAATGGCCGAGAGAGGTGCTGAGGGTTGTGCGTGAGTGAGGCGAGAGGGAATGGGCTGAATTGTTGTTTGTTTGTCAATGAGAGAGAGAGAGCTGTGAATCTGGTTTGTTTTCTTGGTGAAGGCCGTGAGTTACTGGATGAGGGCTGGTGAGTGGGCAGGTGGCGCAAGGGCTGGATTTTTGTGGTTAGGCGCAAGGGTTTAGGGCGTGTGGCAGTTTGACGTGAATGGCTTATGTTGTGTTGTTGTCTGTTTTAAAGATTTTGTCGTGAAGGGCTGGCTTTGTTTGGGTGTTGGGTGCGTGAGTTTTGGTCGGTGATAAGGGGCATGTGAGTTGATTTTTTGAAGGGCTGTTGTTAGTGGTGAGGGGAGAGCTTGCCGAGAGAGAGTTGAGAGTGTCTTTTAGGGTTTCTTTGTGGTTTCTTAGAGAGAGCTGGGAGAGTCCAGGGCCTTAGGGTTTAGTTTGTGTTATATTTTATAGTAGGGTATTAGAGTTATGCATGAGTTTTAAAAATGAAACAAATCATGCAAATAAAGGGATGTGATTAATTAGTTTGTTAAAGGAAAGGATAATTGTATTTTTGGTGGGGATTTCTTTAAATTAGGTGAGTGATTTATTTAAATTAGGAAGTGATTTATTTAATTTAGGAATTAGATTTAATTTCAATTTCAATTTAATTGGTTATAATTTAATTTAATTTAATTAGTGTTTTAAAAATGTTTTAATTATTTCTTGGATTGGGCTTGGGTGAGATGGGCTTGGGTGTGTCTTAGTGATGTGTGGGCTTGGTGTGTGTCTTGCGGGGGTTTGGGCTAAGGATGTTTTAAAACGGAAGTCTAACAAGCGAACCCGAAGCTAAACAAGCGAATAAAATCCATCAAAATACTGATTTCTGACTTTTCCCTTCCGATGTCCGTTTCCCGCGACTTCCGTGACTTAAAAGGTAGTGCCTCTAAATGAGACTCATCATAGGGACTTACATGCAAAAATGCAGTGTCTACACAAAGGTTTTGGGCTGATTCCCAAGACTTGACTGCGTCCATCCTGTACGGCCTTTGAAATGATCCCCATTAGTCCAAGATTGTCACCGTCATATACTAAGTGCATATTCCTTTCAGTTATGACTTGACCCAATTCATGTGCTGCTGCTACGTATTGTGGCTTAGTACCAACACTAGTACCACAAAAGACACAGATATTACAACTCGTCTTCTAGAAGTGGCCTCCATTTTTATGTATTTCTTTCTCAGCTTTGGATGCCTTCAAAAGTGCAATGATGAGTTGAATTTATAGTACCTGAAAAGGGTGAGTAATAATAGCACAAGTATCTTCCAAAGGACGATTGTTAGCAAAACAATAAAAGAAATCGTGAAAGGTCAAAAAGTCTGGATCTTGTCGACGAAAATAAAGATAATTACAAAAGAAAAGCAAATCAAAGCAATTATTAAGGCAACGGAGTTGTGTACGTAATACGCCACTCGCTTGGTATAAATTCATTAGGATGCGTCTCAAGAATTCATTCATTACTCAGCTATCACTAATGAATTAATTCTCATCTTTGTGATTGCCAAACACAATTCCTTCATGTTTTTCTTTGCCTTAAATGCTTCGTTTGTGCTTTTCCCTGAAAATATCACACAAAAATTAAAAACTCTACAACATGTACATACAAAAATATGAAAACAGAAATTACAACAAATTACATGGGTTGCCTCCCTGCTAGCGCTAAATTTTTCGTCTTCAGCCAGGCGTTACTAAAATCCATCTGTCAATGAGGTTTCGGCGTGGTTTTGGATGTCCGATTAAAGACGATCATGTGAGCGTTGCTTTTGAAGGGTCTCTTCCAATGGTAAAGTGGCAAAAAGAATTTTGTCATATTCTTGTGCCACCTTTTTAAACTTTGTTGCTCTAGTGGTTCCTAAAAAGAAAGAAAGAAAATTATGAGGTCTCGTATGATGCTTGACTTTGAATGCAAGTTCCATTCTGTCAAGCTTCTGGGTGATATCTTTGATCTGTACTCCCCAAACAGTGATGTTTCTCTCCTGAATGCCCGAGATCTTCAATATGATCAATCATTTGCTCCTTCATTTGTGCATTTTCCTCTGCCTTTTCTTCACAAATATATTTCAAAATTTCCTCGTTCAGCTCTTCATCTGTCATCTGTGAAATGCATGCTCCATAAGTGCCAACCTGAGGATGTAAATATATGTCTGATTTTAGGTATTCATCCTCTGATATGACTGGCTCAAGTAGATCTTCTTCAAACATTTGTGCAATGGAAGCTCCAAGATCTTTAATTTGAGGATACAAAATTTCATCCTCAATTGTTGGTGCAATTGGAACAAACAGCTCTACTTCTTGATCTTCGTCAGAGTCCGATGATTAATAAAAATCAAATTGAGATTTTGTTAGTTTGGGCTCCTGAACTGATACCTCTGATTCTTGATACTGCTCAGCCTCGTCCTCTGTTATGATGTCATGATGAATCTCAGGATATTCGAAGGCTTTTTCAGTATTATTTGAATTTGCTTCGTGAGATATGCAATTCAGATTATCTGTTAATTGTCTAACTTGATTTGTCATCCTCTGTATAGACGCCGTTTGACTCTGAATTTGTGCATCAAATTGAGCTTCCCGTTCCTCGAGCCAATCTTTGAGCATGTGAATCAACTTATCTTCCTTTGATGGTTTTGGTTCTTGATGCAAATCATAGATGGATGGTGGATAAGATGGAAAATATAGTTCAGGAAATATGCTAGTTCCTCGTACCTTGAATGACTCTGATAATTTTTCCATTCTGAAATATATATGCATTGATCGCTCGGGTGGTTACCATCGCATATCGCATATCTCCCCATTGCGTTCTGTTGACCAAATGTAGTATTACTTGGTTCGGGCATCCAGTGATAATATTTGGGCTAGACAACAGGCCTTAGAAAACCGAACTGTTGCTCCCTGATTTGGGGTGTATCTTCTTCTAGTAAAGCTCGTAATCTTTCAATCTCCCAATAAAGATCCATGTCAACCACCTGAAAAATAAAAGAAGAAAATAAAAATTACAGATAAAGATAAAGAAAATTAGATACAAGAAAACTAGATAGCTTCAAAATTAATAACTAAAGAAATATAAGTCCCCGGCAACGGCGCCAAAAACTTGGCCGGTACGCAATCACACGCGTATAACGCAAGCGCATGTATCGTTCAAGTAGTAAAAAAATATCGATCTCATGAGGACTTAATTCCTATTATTGTTATTAATTGTTGATTCTATTTATTTACAGGTATCTAATTATAGGGAGAAGGGAATGATTGCTTTTGGTTGGTTGAATGTGGATTTGCTAAATAAATAAAATAAATACACAAAAGAAAATACTAAAAAAATAACAAAAGACACAAAATACTTAGGGTTGTGACTCCACACAATATTATACAAAAGATGAATTGATTCTCTTATATATGTGTAATAAATTAATTTGCTAACCTGAAACACGAAGTTATGTAAAATCCTATGTCGATGGTCAGATGCAAATACCCAGTGTAACTCAATTAATCATATTCCTATGTTAACCAAGTTATCTGAATTCATTAAGTTCAAGTTCCAATTATGGCTACCCACGCCCGACAGGTATATGTGTATCCTGTAAGGAAATCTATTTAAAAGTTATCTATCCTCAAGGAAGATCGTGAGTTATTGAATCTAAGGCTAAAACCTAAAATCCATTTTCCAAGTTCATTTTAAATTTACCACATCAATCTTATTGGTGATCAGGCAAGAAGAAGCATTAAGCTTAAGACTCAATAAACAAACCAAAGATTTACCTAATATATAATTAAATCAATTATTAAGTATGTGAATATTGTGTTTCATCATTTCCCTAGAATAAAAATAAAATGATGGGGGTTAGGGGATCCACTTTTAGAAATCTCAATTTATTATAGTATGGAAATTGTCATTGTTACCCATTTAAGTTGAACCAGCCATAAAGGCGGTGTTATTATTGATCCATAAATCAGCCATATAGGCGGTAATCATCTGTCACCTAAAGACCGACCTATAAGTGGTGTCACATTATGTTACATAATTAAAACCAGCCATTAAGGCGGAATCAACTTTTAATCCATATTATTAAATTACAATTTCCATATTATAATTAAAGTGAAATTAATCTACCTTTACTATTTCTAATTTAGAAATCTCCCTTATTATAATATATAAATCTGAGTGATAATTACCAACCAGCTATATAGGCGGTATCCTGATTAAGTCAAATTTATAATTAATTAACAACCGACCAATATGGAGGTATCCAATTTAGTCAGGTTAAAACCCCAACCAGCCAATATAGCGATATTCTCATTAAGTCATGTTTTAACTAGTTTATATATTATAATTAAGGGAGATTAATCTAAATTATAAAAGTACAAAGCTTCACCCTTCCCCAACAGTAAATTAATTACTGAACATAAAATAAAATAAAATAAAATTTATTACAGAAAGTAAAATTGTATAATTAAATGTACTAAAAGTAAAAATGCTTAATTTAAATTACAAAAACTTAAACACACAAGATGCAATCCTTAAAGTCCTTACAAAACCCAAGGAAGGCATGATTTGAATTCTGAAATCGAGCTGAATTTATAGGCCTCGGTAAGCTTGGCGCGTCGCGACGAGACAATTTTTACGCGTCGCGACGCGAGTAGTGTTAGTGTTCCTAGAACATGCCAAGGATCTCTAAGCAGATGTACTGTGTGAATAATCAAAAATAAGATTACGGAATTAAACTTACATTGATTGGCTTGGATGATGGATTTTAAAAATTTGTATGTTGGTGAAGAGCTCCAAACTATTCTATTGTGTTCCAAACTCAAGGAATTGGTTTCTCTATCACCTTCTTTAACTCCAAATGTGCTAGCAAGCTTGAAATTTTGAAACAAAATTTCCAAGAGATGGAAGAGGGTTCACGGCAAAGTGAATGAGAAGGAGAGGAGAGAGTTTTTCTTTTTGTATTTTTGATTTTTAAAATCAATTCCCAATTACCAAATCAAAAGTTGGTAAATGTCTTACAAAAGGCAAATGTGTTTTACAAGTTTCCACCAAAATCCACCAACAACTTCTATCACCAAAAAGGTGACTAAAGGTGACTAATGATGTAAGTTTGTGGGCCTCACTTTAAATTCAAAATTCAAGTGGGCTTGCTCAATATATTACGGGCTCGAGTTCGTTTAATCCGATTAAACGAATTTTCCGTCGCGACGTAATTAAATCCAATTTAATTAAATAATAATGTCTCGCAAAATTATTACGAAAGTCGCTTGCGAATTAATTCTAACTTAATTTGTATGCCCGAATTAAAATCCAATTTTAATTCCGCTTTGAAATCTAATTCAATTAATATATCCAATATATTATTTAATTGATTAATTCCAAATTAATCGCGTTCTCTCTTCTAATCGAATTTTATCCCAGATAAATTCTTGCTGTAATTAATCCCAGATTGATTTTCTCTCTCTATAATTAATCCTAGATTAATTATGTTCGAGTCAAACGTCATCGGTGAATCTTTGGGAAGCGACCCATGAGATCCCTGGATATGTTGGCAGTAAATACAGTTATCGAACTATCTGAATACGTGCATACCCAGTACCACGTTCTTACCGATTTACAAGACATGGTTGGCTTCTAGCAAAGCACTTTGCCTACCCAATTCTGCAGAAATATTCTTTTAAGGAATACATAATTTTTATCAAGCGTAGTATACTTAGTATTGCGTATTACGATCCAGTATCGGATGTCACATGCTAGGCCTAGGGCTGGAATTGTGTCTGTCCCGTACAAAGCATATATCGGATCACTAGCAACTAGTCTCTTTAATCGGATAATCATGACCTTGTCATATTATCCCAATAGCTGCAGCATTTAAGAGTACCAGTTCTGTATCCCTGCATGATCATCATTTCCATATGACTGAAGTGATACTTCCATCTTGACATCACACCCAATACACTACAATTCTCAGTAAACCCAGAAGAGGCGTACACAGAACCTGTTAAAGCCCCGGATGACCAAAACCAAAGCGTATTAATTGTCGCAAGTATTAGCGATGCAAGTCTCAGGTTAAGACCAAATACACCTACCCTGATTCGGATTCCCATCGAAACATAGTCATACTACCAATGGGATTCCGAGGGGTCTATCCAGAGTGAAGCTGTTCCCGTACCATCGGTAAACAGAACCTCATATCGCACTTGCATAAGTATCCAATACTTAAATATATGAGAACTATGCCGTTAAGCTTCCATAACGCGCACAAGTGCAATACTAGTCTATTCCGCATTATCGATGTCATGTCTCGATAATACTACGACTAGGGATATTTAATGATTAAACCATTCGTGGATTGATAGTGTCTCATATCTTATTAATACGGAACTAATCATAAGGACTTTTATCATTTATATATATTCAAGTAATCTAATTACAAAATGATAAAATAGCAATTTCCTTTGTCACATAGTTAATTTGTACAAAAACCATAATGTCTTTTACAAATAGTGATGCTATGGGTCATAATTGTCCAACAAGTAGATCATCGACACGTGGCGGATTGGCTTCGCGAGATCGTGACAAGTGTCATGCTTTCGTCGGCGGCTGAATTATTAGTGTCGGTAGCATGTGATGATGACACATGTCCCGGCATATGTTAGCGTGATTCGCTGAGATGTTGACACGTGTCAGGTGCATTTTAGCATCGATGATGATTATCGGCAGCATGTGATGGTAACACGTGTCTGGCGTATGTTAGCATGGCATATTTTAGCAAATGGCGCACGTTAGCACGACGTATTTTAGCAAACCTTTCAGAATGTGACACGTGTCCTGCGTATTTTAACAGGCGTCGCACATTAGCGGTCGCGACACAGAAGGCTTGCGCGTTGCGATGTGCGAAATTACAATTTTACCCTTTTGTTCGTTTTTCACTGTTTTGGTTCTAAATTGCTTTCAGAGAGTCCTGAAACTTTATTTATCTACAAAATAACACAAAACACATCAAAATATTCACAAACTCAAGAAACTATACATAATATTAGGTCAAATGAGTGAGAAATAGTGATACATTTACCACTCATCAACTGTCTTCATCTCATATTGTCGCTCTTCAATCTTCCTCAATGGATCTCTCTAAAATATGTATTTAGAGTCTTTAGTTGTGTCTTTTCTCCTCCTTAGGTTTTTTGGACAAGCTTCTATATTTATAGGGAAGTCCTGGAGTCATTATGACCGTAGAATACTAATTTCTGATGTTCATGGAAGTTTGTCGTAGCGTCGTTGGAATTGGAGTTGCAAGGCCCAACTCTTGGGAATTTTATATCTTGATATTGTTGGGGCGTCGCGACGCCAGCCTCTTTTCCAGGATGGGTCATTTCTGTATATTTAGCTTTCCCCCATGCTTCTGTTGCATCTGTAAGCTCCCACAACAAGTCCATTTGTTCCAAGATCCATGTTCCAATGCTTTCTATCAATCAAACATAAAACAAACTATAAAATATATTAAATGACACAGAATCTAATAAAAAATAAGCTAAGAGTGCAGGAATAAGTGGGTATAAACTGCACTTATCAAACACCCACAAACTTAAGATTTTGGTAGTCCCGTGCAAAAGTAAATAAATTAACTAGGCCACTTTCGTAGGGATCACGATTGTATTTTGCGTATGCAACAAGCCTTTAAACTCATAGGTGACTCCAGTGGATGATTTATAGTCTCGTGAGGGCTTACAATGACGATACCCACAAAAGTCATTCACACACATACAATCATGCAAAAATATAAAAAAAAAAAAAAAAAAAAATAATCTCGATTGTTACACATAATTTTGTCCTCAAAGAATGCTTACCAATGAGATCAAAGAACCTTCAAAGTACTAAATGCAACTTAAATCCAAATTCTTGAATAAATCATCTAAGCCAGACTCACAGTGTGTGTGTGTGTAAGGGTCTAGTCACAGCTCGATTCCTAAGTAAGCCAACTCGATGATTTCGTCTCAAAAATTGAGATCTGATGGGTCAAACCAACCTAAGTATCTTAAAATTACTCTGTATTTGACTATTTTGTGCTCAGTATGGTATGATTTTTCTTTTTTTTTACAACGCACCTACCCTTTAAGGTATTATTTCTCCTCATGGTGGTCCTAACACTCGCCCATGGATAGCTTCACGCTTATCGGTTATAAGTGGTTTAACCTTTTTCTTTTTTTTCAAATTTTTTTCTTTTTTTTCTTTTCTCTCTTCTTTTGTTTTTAACCATACTATACATCATAACACTAGCATATCGAGATAGACATCTAAGCAAACGGTCATTCATCGGCAACAATTTCTTCAACTAATCACTTTACCAACTACCTAAGTTCTTAATGCTATAAACCTATTGTTAAGTGTTTTTGAGTCTAACCTAAATCACCTACTCAAGGCATCAAATAAAAATCAATTGGGAACTTATCATTTCTAAGATTTCATCTAAAACAAACAAAATTCATCATTTGACTTATGTTTTACTACATAAGACTTAAAAAAATAACAGGTATTATCACTACATGCACACATCCCCAAACTTAAAACTTGCATTTTCCTCAATGTAAGATAAACATAAAGAAACAGGAGTGAGGAATAACATTATCGTGCATGA
Source organism: Zanthoxylum bungeanum (assembly GCA_019454045.1). NCBI lineage: Eukaryota > Viridiplantae > Streptophyta > Magnoliopsida > Sapindales > Rutaceae > Zanthoxylum > Zanthoxylum bungeanum. The sequence goes on from SKCR01031799.1 coordinate 204,306, forward strand.
AGTTGATCAGGCTCCTGCTGGTAAGAATTTGATTGCGCGGGTTGTATGGGCTGTGCTAATACCTGCATAAATACACATGCAAACTAATAAATAAGCAAATATCACACAATAAAATAAAAATAAAATAAATAAAAATAAAAAATAAACAAATGCAAAGGTTGCCTCCTTGCTAGCGCTAAGTTTAACGTCTTCAGCCAGACGTAACCACCCAAGTGGTCACGGTGGCTTCAACGTTGCGAACCGGATAGTCTCATGTTCTTTCGTCTTTGGTATCCACCAGTGATTATGACTTGAAAAATAATGCTTAGCTAGCTGTGTCAGGGTAATAATAGAAGGTCTTCTAGGGTCTACTGATGTTTGAAATTTTGGACTACACATGTAGCAAAATTGGCTCGACCACTTTTTGAGCTTTATATGGATCATCTTTAGGTGAGCACTGACTCTTGATTTCCTCTTTTTTCGATGTTTTGGGAGTGATTTCAGTTCTGGCTGTGGAGGATCTTCTTTGTATGGCTTTACTATGCTCATTGGTTGCTTGGCTACTGGTTCCTCCTGCATGTTAGCTTAAGTACATAGAGACGCACTTAAGACATGGCTAATGGTTACTATGCTCTTTTTTCATTGCAACTCTCTTGTCTACAATGTCTAACATGTGACATTCTTCATCACCTTGAGGACTCGACATGTCTCTGGAAACACTAAAGGTGACTTCGTAATCTTTAACTCTCATTTTTCAGTTCACCTTTCTGCACATCAATGATCGCTTTGTCTGTTGCCAAGAAAGGTCTTCCAAGGATAATTGGAACGTCATGATCCTCTTCCATATCAAGAATAAGGAATTCAGTAGGAAAGTAAAACTTATCCACCTAACCAATACATCATCTACTATTCCACGTGGGTAGGTGATGGATCTATCTGCTGGCTGCAATGTGACAGTAGTTGGCTTCACCTCACCTATGCCCAACTGTTTGTAGATGGATAAGAGAATGAGATTGAAACTCTCACTGAAATCGCAAAGCGCCTTACCAAAATATCGATTTCCAATAGTGCACGGAATGGTAAAGCTGTCAGGATCCTTCAGTTTTGGAGGAAGCTTCTTCTTTATAATGGCACTACACTCCTCTGTGAGTGCTACTGTTTCAAAATCAGCTAGCTTCCTCTTCTTGGACACCATCTCCTTCATAAACTTCACATAATTAGGCATTTGTTCCAATACATTTACGAAAGGGATGTTGATATAGATCTTCTTGAAGATGTCTAGGAACTTGGCGAACTGAGCATCAAAATTCTTCTTTTGAAAGCGCTGAGGGTATGGCAAATGTGTCTTTGGGATGGGAGATGGCTTATATGGAGGAGTGGGTGTACTGTTATCTTCTGTCATTATTGGTTCCTTCTGAATTGTCGTATCTTTATCTTGACTGCTTTGGTCCTTAGGGGTCTCTCCAATCTCTTTCCCAATAGTAATGGCTTGGCACTGCTCCTTAGAATTGACTTCAGTATTATTAGGAAATACCCATTTATGTTGATTAGTCATGGAAGAAGCAAGCTGCCCTATCTGCACTTCTAAGGACTTCATTGTTGCCTCTATATTACCCATATGTGTTTCAATATTGTTCATCCTCGACTCATTCTTCTCAAACCTCTCTGAATTTTTAGCAAAAAACGTGCTCATGAGGTCTTCTAAGAAAGGTTTATGCTCAGCTTTTTGATTGTTGAAGCCATGAAGAGGTTGCAAGACATTCTCTGTGTTCGTATATGACAAGTTCGGATGATAGTAATTAGGCAAAGGATTTCCTCTATAGTTTTTGAAGTTTCGATTGTTGACATACTGAACTTGCTCAAAACTTGCTCCTCTGTCTGGTAAAGTCATTCTATCAGCAGCCGCATCCTCAATAGATGGTTGGCCCTTTTGATTTGTCAATGTTGCTAGATGAGCTGGGAAGGATGACACTTGAGCTATAAGTGCAACAATATGTTCCACCTCATATATACCATCCACCTTAGATAAGGTCGAGCGTTGACTTGGCTGGCCATCTCCTCCAGTAGAGCATAGACATCTTTAGCAGATTTCTTGAACAGGTTTCCTCCAGCAGCTGCATCGACCATGGATCTATTAGGATCATTAAACCCATTGTAGAATAATTTAATCTGAACATAGTCTTCAAAATTATGTTGTGGCATCTTCTGAGTAGATCATTAAAGTGCTCTTATTGTTGGACAATTATGACCCATAGCATCACTATTTGTAAAAGACATGGTGTCTTTGTAAAAATTAACTATGTGACAAAGGAAATTGCTCTTTTATCATATTGTAATTGGATTACTTGGATATATAAATGATAAAAGTCCATATGATTAGTACCGGATTATTAAGATCTGAGACAGTATTAATCCACGAAAGGTTTAATCATTAAATATCCCTAGTCGAAGTATTATCGAGACTGGACATCGATAATGTGGAATAGGCTAGTATCACATTTGTGCGCGTTATAGAAGCTTAACAGTATAGTTCTCATATATTTAAGTATTGGATACTTAAGCAAGTGTGATAGGAGGTTCTGTTAGCCGTTGGACCGGGAACAGCTTCGCTCTGGATAGACCCCTCGGAATCCTATTGGTAGTAAGACTATGTGTCTATGGGAATCCGAATCAGGATAGGTGTATGCGGTCTTAACCTGAGACTTGCATCGCTAATACTTGCGACAATCAGTATACTTTGGTTTTGGTCGTCCGGAGCTTTAACAGGTTCTGTGTACGCCTCTTCTGGGTTTACTGAGAATCGTAGTGTATTGGGTGTGATGTCAAGATGGAAGTATCACTTCAGTCATAAGGAGATTATGTGTTGGACAATTATGACCCATATCGTCACTATTTGTAAAAGACATTATGGTTTTTGTACAAATTAACTGTGTGACAATGGAAATTGCTATTTTATCATTTTGTAATTAGATTACTTGAATATATAAATGATAAAAGTCATTATGATTAGTTACGGATTATAAGATATGAGACAATATCAATCCACAAAGGTTTAATCATTAAATATCTCTAGTCGTAGTATTATCGAGATGGGACATCGATAATGCGGAATAGACTAGTATTGCACTTTTGCGTGTTATGGAAGCGTAACAACATAGTTCTCATATATTTAAGTATTAGATACTTATGCAAGTGTGATAGGAGGTTGTGCTTGCCGATGGTACGGAAACAGCTTTGCTCTGGATGGACCCCGCGGAATCCCATTGGTAGTATGACTATGTGTATATGGGAATCTGTATCAGGGTATGTGTATTTGGTCTTAACCTGAGACTTGCATCGCTAGTACTTACGACAATCAATACGCTTTGGTTTTGGTCGTCCGGGACTTTAACAGGTCTTGTGTACGCCTCTTCTGGGTTTATTGAGAATCGTAGTGTATTTGGTGTGATGTCAAGACGGAAGTATCACTTCAGTCATATGGAGATGATGATCACACAGGGATACAGAACCGGTTCTCTATTATGTTGCAACTATATGGATAATATGACAAGGTCATGATTATCCGATTATAGAGACTAGTTGCTTGTGATCCGATATATGCTTCGTACGGGGCAGACACTATTCCAGCCCCAGACCTTGCATGGGACATCTGATATTGGATCGCAATACGCAATACTACGTATACTACGCCTGACATAGATTATATATTCCTTAAAGAATATTTCTGGAGAATTGGGTAGGCACGGTGCTTTGCTAGAAGCCAACCATGTCTCGTAAATCAGTAAGGACGTGGTACCGGGTACGAACGTATTCGAATAGTCCAATAACCGAATTTACTGCCAACATATCTAGGGATCTCATGGGTCGCTTCCCGAAGATTCACCGATGACGTATGACTCGAACATAATTAATCTGGGATTAATTATAAGAGAGAGAAAATTAATCTAGGATTAATTGCGGAAAGATTTTATCTGGGATAAAATTCTATTTGAAGAGAGAGAACGATTAATTCGGAATTAATCGATAAAATAATATATTCGATATATTAAATGAAATTAGATTTCATAACGGAATTAAAATTGGATTTTAATTCGCGAGCGACTTTAATATTAATTTTGCTAGGCATAATTATTTAATTAAATTTGATTTAATTACGTCGCAACGGAAAATTCATTAATTCAGAATTAACGAACCCGAGCCCGGGATGTGTTTGCGGGCCCACTCCGATTTTGAATCAAGTGGGGCCCACATCAAGTCACATCATTAGTCACCTTTTTGTGATGGAAGTCACATCAACTTTGAGTGATGTAAGTTAAGTCACTTTTGGTGATGGAGGTGGTTGAGAGCATTAAATGAATTTTTGGCTCTCAACACTTTTGTTTTGGTTTTGAATAAACCATATACAATTTTTTGGTATTTTTTTTAGTAATTGTTTTAGAAACAAAATACAAGACAAAAAAACAAACCAACTATCCCTCTTAAACTCTCTCAATGCTGTGAAACTCCTAAGGCAAAAGGAAGATTTTTGTTGCAATTTTTCTTCCAAAGCTAGCACTTAAAGTTCATACTAAGGTGATAGGGAAACCTTCCCATTGAGTTTGGAATCTCAAATCACTCAAGCTTGGAGCTCAACATCATTCAAAGAAAGCTTGGAGTATTTCAAAGGAAGCAAAGTTTTGTAATCAACACATCCAACCGAGCATTGTGAGTATATTTCCGCTATACTTCTTTCTGTATTCACATGTTTTTCATGCTTATTAGATCCTTGGTTTGTTCCTTAGAGACCAACATGATGATCACCCAGGGATACAGAACTAGTACTCTTAAATACTGCAGCTATCGGGATATTATGACTAGGTCATGATTATCCGATTACAGAGACTAGTTGCTAGTGATCCGATATTTGCTTCGTACTGGGCAGACACAATTCCAGCCCCAGGCCTAGCATGTGACATCCGATATTGTATCGTATTACGCAATACATTGTATACTACGCCTGATAAAGATTATATATTCCTCGTTGAATATTTCTGGAGAATTGGGTAGGCACGGTGCTTTGCTAGAAGCCAACCATGTCTTATAAATCGATGAGAACGTGGTATCGGGTACGCACGTGTTCGGATAGTTCGATGACCGTATTTACTGCCAACATATCCATGGATCTCTTGGTTCGCTTCCCAAAGATTCACCGATGATATTTGACTTGAACATAATTAATCTGGATTAATTATGAGAGAGAAGATTAATCTGGGATTAATTACGGTAAGATTTAATCTAGGATTCATTATCATAGAAGAATTAATATGGGATTAATTGCGTCATGAATTAATCTGGGATTAATTCGTGAAGAAGAGAGAACGCGATTAATTTGAAATTAATAGGTACACTAAATTTAATAGTTAAATTGGATTTTACTATTTAATTTATTTAATTTGGCTAAAATAATATATCAGATATATTAATTGAAATTGGATTTTAATTCAAGCGAACAGATTAATTTAGAATTAATTCGTAAGCGACTTTCGTAATAATTTTGCGAGACATTATTATTTAATTAAATTGGATTTAATTATTTAGCGACGGGAAATTTGTTTAATCGGATTAAACGAACCCATGCCCAAAGCTAAGTTGTGTGTTGCACAAGCCAACTTTAATTTGGAATTTAAAGTGGTGGGACCCAAGACTTACATCAATTGTTTGACACTTGATGGAAGTTGTTGGCATTAATAAATTGGATGTATTAAACCAACACACCAACCAAGTCAACTAAGTTTTTTTATAAACTAATTGTTTTGGAAACAATACTATTCATCTTCTCTCTTTCTTGTAAAAAATTTGAAACTTCCTTCTCTCCATTGGAATTTTGTTGCAAAATTTCAAGTAAGCTAGCACTTCAAGAGTTAAAAGAAGGTGATAGGGAAACTAACCCTTGAGTTTAGAACTCAACGATTAAGCTTGGAGCTTCTACATCCATGAAAGTTTTGAACTTCTCTACCGATCAATGTAAGTCCTCTGCAACTTATTTTTGATTTTATTCACACTAGAATCATGCTTAGTCTACCCTATTACATACCACTAAAAGAAACCTCATTTACATTGAGGAGAATTGGTGAGAATAGAAATACAATGAGAGAGTGATTTGTTCTAGGAACAAATTGTATTATATATCCATCCGCATATCATTATTAATTTATTCGCGCCTTATTATGCTTTTAGAATGCATGTTTAAGGGTGTATGATGAGACCTAATCAAAGATAATAAATTGGTTGCCAATTTACGCGAAAAACCCTCACTCAAATATTAAGTGTTTTCCTTCCATTGAGTGGTTCTCTCTCAAGATCCAAGATTGGCATTGGTTTGTTGGCCAAATTCAAGATCAATGTCCATCGCGGATGTGTTTGAACCACGAAAGCTTTGTTCCATATCGCATGTCTTGGGCAGTTGTGATTTGTTGGCCAAAGTCAATGTCACTTCTTATTCATCGACGTGGATTACGAAGCTTTCCCACTGTCAATGGGTCGCGCTTAACTGAAATCATTAAGCTTGTTGAGCCAAAGCCAAGGCTTAGTTGATTCAGAGGAAAAGGTTAGGAAATATATATTGGATATATATCTTGGACTTGGAGGTCCACCTACCGATTCTAGGAATTGGAGGGGATCCAATTGATCTTAGAGATCTACCTAGTTAAGTTTCATACAGCTTGATGGCCAAAGTCAAGGTTGTGTGTTTTTTAACGGGATCCTAGCCTACTAGGAAACTAGGTTTCCTGAGTACTCCACAGAGGGTTAGAGGCTCACCGAAAAATAGTGGGTGGCCAGTATTAAATTTGCAATTTTGTTTAAATACTTGTCAATACGCACTCTTTTATTTTATTTATCGTTGTTATAAATATATTAGTTGGACTAATATTGAATATTGCTTTCTTTGAACAGTTAGACTGTACAAGACTTTACTCCACTTGTAGTTGATTATATAGTTGGACTATAGTAACCATTGCATTTTGAGTGTACCTGATATCTTTGATTGGATAGTTGGACTATTGCAATCAAGATAGATGGAAATATTAGCGTTAGGGACAAATCATGGGCGATAATGTCTTTAATGGCTCCAAATTTCCAGATTGGGAGATGAATCTCAGGATAGTCCTGGGAGCTGAGAATTACTTTATGTCATAGAGAAACCTCTCGGTCCTGAGCCCGTAGTTGAGAAAATAGGAGAGCATGAGCTTTGGAAGACTCATCGTGATGATAACTTTAGTGCTCAATCCGTCATACTTGCCGCAATGACACATCAGTTTCGTCGTCAGAACAAAGGATTGGATCCTTGTAGTATGATGTTGAAATTAAAGGATCTTCACAGATCTAATCTTAGATCTCAGAAGCATGAACTGTACAATAAGCTTTTTCGCTCGCGTATGTCAGAGGGTACGTCTGTCGAGTACTATGTGTCGCAGATGATTGCTGACATCGAACAGCTAGGTCAGCTGGGTATAACCTTCGAGGCCAAGACTTCCATAGATTTGATCTTACAGTCTGTGCCTGACTGCTGGGGCGAGTTCGTCATGAACTATAACATGATGAACCAAGAGAAAACTGTTGGTGAGTTAATGGAAATGCTGAAAGAAGCAGAGCCAGAGCTTCTGAAGGGCAAGAAGCGCGAGGCGCATCTTACTTTGACATCCCAGACAGCCAAGGCTTGGCCGAAGGCTTCTAGGGGTGTGAAGAAGAAAAAAGGCAAGGCCAAATCATCAAAGTCTTCTGGGAAGACTAAGGACATATCCCAAAATGTCTGTCTACATTGTGGACAATGGGGTCACTGGAAGCGTGACTGTCGTGAGTACAAGGCGGAGTTGAAGGAAATGAAGACGAGCAAGGCTCCGGTTTCAGGTATGTTTGTTATAAACATGTCCACTACTAGTTTTAAAATTTGTATTTTTGATTCTGGATGTGGTACTCACATATGTACTGGTGTGCAGGATCTGCTGATTAGCAGGATACTGGCTTCAGGTGAGATCGACCTACGAGTCGGAAAATAGACAATAGTCGATGTTTTGGCTGTTGGGACCTATGTTTTGTATCTGCCCTTGGGGCATGTAATTACATAAGGTGACTGTTATTTTGTACCTATAGTCGATTTTTTAACTAAGGAACATCATCTCTGTATTTTGTTTAACCTGTTGCGGGTATGCCTTTGTATTAAGGAACACTGGGTGTTTTGCGTATAAAGATGACATTTTGATATGTACAGTAGATGTTAATAATAGTTTTTATATTTTGAATATAAACAAATCTCAAACATAAAATATGACAAAAAAAAAGCTCAAACTGAGTTAATCAGATGAGACTTATTTGTGGCATTGTTGTTTGGGACACATTAAGAAGAATCGTATATATACTCTTTGGAAGAATGGATACTTGGACAGATTTGATCCTAAATCATATGACGTCTACGAATGTTGTTTATTATGCAAGATGCCTAAAACGCCTTTTAGTGGTAAGGGTGTACGTGCTACCAAGGTGTTAGCCTTCGTTCATGGTGATGTATGCGGGCCCATCTCTAGCTAGGCTAGAGGTGGTTATGAATACTTTGTAACCTTTACAGATGTTGCATCGTGTTATGGTTATGTGTATCTTATGAAACACAAGTCGGAAACGTTTGATAAATTCAAAGAGTTTCAACACGAAGTAGAAAAATAGACTGGCAAAAGTATTAAAACATTACAGTTAGACCGTGGTGAAGAATATTTTAACAATGAGTTTCTAGATTACTTAAAAGAATATGGTATTCTTTCACAGTGAACTCCTCCAGGAACACCTCAATTGAACGGTGTGTCCGAACGGAGAAACCGAACTTTGTTGGACATGGTCAGGTCAATGATGAGTCACACTGAGCTACCAAATTCCTTCTAGGGATACTCATTGAACAGTGCAATACTTATTTTGAATAAGGTTCCATCAAAATCTGTTGGACACACTCCGTATGAAATATGGACAGGAAAGAAACTGGGTTTCTCATTCCTGAAGATTTGAGGATGCTGGGCATGTTAAACGTTTGGATGGTACCAAACTATAACCCAAATCCGATAAGTGCCTATTTGTAATTGGTTATCCTAGGGAAACCAAAGGATATTATTTCCACAACCCATATGAGAACAAGGTATTTATTGATCTTCATGCAGTTTTCCTCGAAAAATGAAGACACAAATGCAGTGATAAGTGGGAGGAAAGTAAAACTCGATGAAAATCGGAGTGATACTGTTCCTGGCACCGAATTCCTTACGGAACACGAACAGTTCATCAGGGATGAGACTGTTCCAAAATCTTCTAATACACAAGAACCGCGTAAGTCGGAGAGAGTAAGGAAATAACCTGAGAGGTATGGGTTTTTGATCTCACCTCATGTAGATATTAATCTTATTGAGGAAGACGAACCCGCTACATATGAGGAAGCGATACAACGATCTTATTACAGCACAGGCTAAGGAATTACGGTCTCATCAACGATCCAAGTATGTACTTCGAATGGTTACATCTGATTCGTGAGATCTTACATCGTGGCGATGTTAAGATCGAAAAGATCGCATCAGATGATAACCTTGCAGATCTGCTAACGAACACGATATCTCAATAAAAAGGTTTGAGCGACCCGTACATAGTTCAGTTGTTGGACACTTGAGTGATTGGCTATAGGCCATGTGGGAGATTGTTGGACAATTATGACCCATAGCATCACTATTTGAAAAGGACATGGTGTCTTTGTACAAATTAACTATGTGACAAAGGAATTACTCTTTTATCATTTTGTAATTGGATTACTTGGATATATAAATGATAAAAGTCCATACGATTAGTACCGGATTAATAAGATATGAGACAGTATTAATCCACGAAGGTTTAATCATTAAATATCCCTAGTCGTAGTATTATCGAGACTGGACATCGATAATGCGGAATAGGCTAGTATCACACTTGTTCACGTTAAGGAAGCTTAACATCATAGATCTCATATATTTAAGTATTGGATACTTATGCAAGTGTGATATGAGGTTTTGTTAGTCGTTGGACCGGGAACAGCTTTGCTCGGGATAGACCCCTTGGAATCTCATTGGTAGTATGACTATATGTCTATGGGAATCCGAATCAGGGTAGGTGTATGTGGTCTTAACCTGAGACTTACATCGTTAATACTTTCGACAATCAGTATACTTTGGTTTTGGTCGTCCGGATCTTTAACAGGTTCTGTGTACGCCTCTTCTGGGTTTACTTAGAATCGTAGTGTATTGGGTGTGATGTCAAGATGGAAGTATCACTTCAGTCATATGGTGATGATGATCACGCAGTGATACAGAACTAGTACTCTTAAATATTGTAGCTATCGGGATAGTATGACTAGGTCATGATTATCCGATACAGAGACTAGTTGCTAGTGATCCAATATATGCTTCGTACGAGACAGACACAATTTCAGCCCCAAGCCTAGCATGTGACTTCCGATACTGGATTGTATTACGCAATACATTGTATACTACGCCTGATAAATATTATATATTCCTCGTTGAATATTTCTGTAGAATTGGGTAGGCACAGTGCTTTGCTAGAAGCCAACCATGTCTTGTAAATCGGTGAGAACGTGGTACCGGGTACGCAAGTGTTCGAATAGTCAGATGACCATATTTACTGCCAACATATCCAGGGATCTCTTGGGTCGCTTCCCAAATATTCACCGATGACATTTGACTCGAACAGAATTAATCTGGGATTAATTATGGGAGAGAAAATTAATTTGGGATTAATTACGGCAAGAATTAATCTGGGATTAATTATCAGAGAAATAATTAATCTGGGATTAATTGCGTCATGAATTAATCTGGGATTAATTCGTGAAGAAGAGAGAACGCGATTAATTTGAAATTAATCGGTAATGTAAATTTAATAGTTAAATTGAATTTTACTATTTAATTTATTTAATTGGGCTAAAATAATATATCGGATATATTAATTGAAATTGGATTTCAATACGGAATTAAAATTGGATTTTAATTCAAGCGAACAAATTAATTTGGAATTAATTCGTAAGCGACTTTCGTAATAATTTTGCGAGGCATTATTATTTAATTCAATTGGATTTAATTATTTAGGGACGAGAAATTCGTTTAATCGGATTAAACGAACCCAGTCCCAAAGCTAAGTTGTGTGTTGCACAAGCCAACTTTAATTTGGAATTTAAAGTGGTGGGACCCAAGACTTACATCAATTGTTTGACACTTGATGGAAGTTGTTGGCATTAATAAATTGGATGTATTAAACCAACGCACCAACCAAGTCAACTAAGTTTTTTAGAAACTAATTATTTTGGAAACAACACTATTCATCTTCTCTCTTTCTTGTAAAAAACGTGAACCTTGCTTCTCTCCATTGGAATTTTGTTGCAAAATTTCAAGTAATCTAGCACTTCAAGAGTTAAAAGAAGGTGATAGGGAAACTAACCCTTGATTTTAGAACTCAACGATTAAGCTTGGAGCTTCTACATCCATGAAAGTTTCGAACTTCTCTACCGATCAATGTAAGTCCTCTGTAACTTATTTTTGATTTTATTCACACTAGAATCATGCTTAGTCTACCCAATTACATAACACTAAAAGAAACCTCATTTACATTTAGGGGAATTGGTGAGAAGATAGATACAATGAGAGAGTGATTTGTTCTAGGAACAAATTGTATTATATATCCATCCGCATATCATTATTAATTTATTCACTCCTTATTTTGCTTTTATAATGCATGTTTAAGGGTGTATGATGAGACCTAATCAAAGATAATAAATTGGTTGCCAATTTACGTGAAAAACCCTCACTCAAATATTAAGTGTTTTCCTTCCATTGAGTGGTTCTCTCTCAAGATCCAAGATTGGCATTGGTTTGTTGGCCAAAGTCAAGATCAATGTCCATCGCGGATGTGTTTGAACCACGAAAGTTTTGTTCCATATCGCATGTCTTGGGCAGTTGTGATTTGTTGGCCAAAGTCAAGGTCACTTCTTATTCATCGACGTGGATTACGAAGCTTTCCCACTGTCAATGGGTCACGCTTAACTGGAATCATTAAGCTTGTTGAGCCAAAGCCAAGGCTTAGTTGATTCAGAGGAAAAGGTTAGGAAATATATCTTGGATATATATCTTGGACTTGGAGGTCCACCTACCGAATCTAGGAATTGGATATGATCCAATTGATCTTATAGATCTACCTAGTTAAGTTTCATACAGCTTGTTGGCCAAAGTCAAGGTTGTGTGTTTTTTAACGGGATCTTAGCCTACTAGGAAACTAGGTTTCCCGAGTACTCCACAGAGGGTTATAGGCTCGCCGAAAAATAGTGGGAGGCCAGTATTAAATTAGCAATTTTGTTTAAATACTTGCCAATACGCGCTCTTTTATTTTTTTTATCGTTGTTATAAATATATTAGTTGGACTAATATTAAATATTTATTTCTTTGAACAGTTAGATTGTACAAGACTTTACTCCACTTGTAGTTGGTTATATAGTTGGACTATAGTAACCATTACATTTTGAGTGAACCCGATATCGTTGATTGGATAGTTGGACTATTGCAATCAAGATGGATGGAAAGATTAGTGTTAGGGACATAATCATGGGCGATAATGTCTTTAACGGCTCCAAATTTTCAGATTGGGAGATGAATCTCAGGATAGTCCTGGGAGCTGAGAAGTTACTTTTTGTCATAGAGAAACCTCTCAGGCCTGAGCCCGGAGTTGAGTAAATAGTAGAGCATGAGCTTTGGAAGACTCATCTTGATGATAACTTTAGTGCTCAATCCGTCATACTTGCCGCAATGACACCTCAGTTTCATCGTCAGAACAAAGGATTGGATCATTGTAGTATGATTTCGAAATTGAAGGATCTTCAAAGATCTAATCTTATATCTCAGAAGCATGAACTGCACAAGAAGCTCTATCGCTCGCGTATGTCAGAGGGTTTGTCTGTCGAGCATTATGTGTCGCAGATGATTGCTGACATCGAACAGCTAGGTCAGCTAGACATAACCTTCGAGGCCGAGACTTCCATAGATTTGATCTTACAGTCTCTGCCCGACTGCTGGGGCGGGTTCTTCATGAACTATAACATGATGAACCAAGAGAAAACTGTTGGTGAGTTAATAGAAATGCTGAAAGAACAGAGCCAGAGCTTCTGAAGGGCAAGAAGCGTGAGGCGCATCTTACTTTGACATCCCAGACAGCCAAGGCTTGGCCGAAAGCTTCTGGGGGTGTGAAGAAGAAAAAGGGCAAGGCTAAATCATCAAAGTCTTCTGGGAAGACTAAGGACATATCCCAAAATATATGCCTATATTAGGGAAAACGGGGTCACTGGAAGCGTGACTGCCGTGAGTACAAGGTGGAGTTGAAGGAAGTGAAGACGAGCAAGGCTCTGCTTTAGGTATGTTTGTTATAAACATGTCCACTACTAGTTTTAAAAATTGGATTTTTGATTCTGGATGTGGTACTCACATATGTACTGGTGTGCAGGATCTGCTGATTAGAAGGATACTGGCTTCAGGCGAGATCGACCTACGAGTCGGAAATGGGACAATAGTCGATGTTTTGGTTGTTGGGACCTATGTTTTGTATCTGCCCTTGGGGAATATAATTACATAAGGTGACTTGTATTTTGTATCTAGTTTGACTAAGGAACATCATCTCTTTATTTTGTTTAACCCGTTGCGGGTATGCCTTTGTATTAAGGAACACTGGTGTTTTGCGTATAAAGATGACATTTTGATATGTACAGTAGATGTTAATAATAGTCTTTATATTTTGAATATAAACAAATCTAAAACATAAAATATGACAAACAAAAGCTCAAACTGAGTTAATCAGATGAGACTTATTTGTGGCATTGTTGTCTGGGACACATTAAGAAAAATCATATACCTACTCTTTGGAAGAATGGATTCTTGGACAGATTTGATCCTAAATCATATGACGTCTACGAATCTTGTTTATTATGCAAGATGCCTAAAACGCCTTTTAGTGGTAAGGGTGTATGTGCTACCAAGGTGTTAGCCCTCGTTCATGGTGATGTATGTGGGCCCATCTCTAGCTAGGCTAGAGGTGGTTATGAATACTTTGTAACCTTTACAGATGTTGCATCGCGTTATGGTTATGTGTATCTTATGAAACACAAGTCGGAAAATTTTGATAAATTCAAAGAGTTTCGACACGAAGTAAAAAACAGACTGGCAAAAGTATTAAAACATTACGGTTGGACCGTGGTGAAGAATACTTTGGCAATGAGTTTCTAGATTACTTATAAGAATATGGTATTCTCTCACAGTGGACTCCTCCCGGAACACCTCAATTGAACGGTGTGTCTGAAGGGAGAAACCGAACTTTGTTGGAGATGGTAAGGTCAATGATGAGTCGCACTGAGCTACCAAATTCCTTCTAGGGATACGTATAGAACAATGCAATACTTATTTTGAATAAGGTTCCGTCAAAATCTGTTGGACAGACTTCGTATGAAATATGGACAGGAAAGAAACCGGGTTTCTCATTCTTGAAGATTTGAGGATGCTGGGAATGTTAAACGTTGGATGGTATCAAACTAGAACCCAAATCGGATAAGTGCCTATTTGTAATTGGTTATCCTAGGGAAACCAAAAGATATTATTTCCACAACCCACAAGAGAACAAGATATTTATTGCTCTTCATGTAGTTTTCCTCGAAAAGGAAGACACAAATGCAGTGATAAGTGGGATGAAAGTAAAACTCGATGAAAATCGGAGTGATATTGTTCCTGGCACCGAATTCTTTATGGAACACAAACAGTTCATCAAGGATGAGACTGTTCCACAATCTTCTAATACACAAGAACCGCGTAAGTTTGAGAGGTTCAGGAAACAACCTGAGAGGTATAGGTTTCTGATCTCACCTCATGTAGATATTAATCTTATTGAGGAAGACGAACCGGCTACGTATGAGGAAGCGATACAAGGTATCGACTCCGCTTTATGGCAAGAGGCCATGAAGTCCGAAATGGATTCCATGTATACAACCAAGTTTGGACACTGGTTGATGTACCAGAAGGCATTGTGCATATTGGTAGCAAATGAGTCTTCATGGTGAAGACAGACATGGATGGCAACAAATAAACTTACAAAGCTAGGCTTGTAGCGAAAGGGTATCGTCATCAACATGGTGTCGATTACGATGAAACCTTTTACCCGTTGCCATGATTGAATCCATTCAGATACTGCTTGCTATTGTTGCATATTTCGATTATTAAATATGGCAGATGGACGTCAAAACCGCTTTCCTTAACAGAAACCTTTTGGAGGGTGTTTATATACAACGGCCTGACGGTTTTGTCGTGCCAAAATATGCAAACAAGGTTTGCAAGTTAAATCGATTCATTTATTGATTGAAGCAAGCATTGCGTTCTTGGAACCAACGTTTTGATGAGATCATAATGGTATATGGTTTCATTCAAAATGATGATGATTCTTGTGTATATAATAAAGCTAGTGGGAGCGCACTGACATTGATTATCCTATACGTTGATGATGTATTGCTTCTTAGCAATGACATTCTCATACTAAAATCGGTGAAAGCTTGGCTTTCATTAAAATTCTCCATGAAATTCTTGGGAGATGCAACTTTTATTCTAGGAATAAGGGTCTACTGGGATAGATCTAAAAGTTGTTGGCACTCTCCAAGAAGTCGTACATTGACAGTGTTGAAGAGATTCGACATGGATCACTCCTAGAAGGGACTGCTTCCAGTATGACATGGCGTCTCTCTATCTAATGATGAGAGAGATGCAATGAATCGGATCACGTTCGCTTCTACAGTCGGATCGATCATGTATGTCATGACATGTACGCGACCTGGTGTCTCATATGCTTTAAGCATCTGCAGTCACAATCAGGCCGATTTAGGTGATGGTCACTGGATTGATGTTAAGAACATCATTTAGTATCTTAGAGGAACTAAGGATGCCTTCTTAGTTTATGGGGAATGAGAACTTGAGGTGACTGGGTTCACCGATGCAAGTTTCCAAACTGATAAATGCGACTATAAGTCGCAATCAGGGTACATATTTTGTTTGAATAATGAAACAGTGAGCTGGAAATCTTCCAAGCAAGATACTGTTGACGATTCAACAACAAAAGCGGAATACATTGTTGCGGCTGAAGCAGCAAAAGAATCATTTTGGATCTATAAAATTCCTAATTGGATTAGGAGTAGTTTTGTTAGCAGCTGAGCTAGGCTACAGCACAGGCTAAGGAATTACGGTCTCATCAACGATCCAAGTATGTACTTCGAATGGTAACATCTGATTCGTGAGATCTTACATCGTGGCGATGTTAAGATCGAAAAGATCGTATCAGATGATAACCTTGCAGATCCGCTAACGAACGTGATATGTCAGCAAAAAGGTTGGAGCGACGCATACATAGTTCATGTGTTGGACACTTTAGTGATTAGCTATAGGCCAAGTGGGAGATTGTTGGACAACTATGACCCATAGCATCACTATTTGAAAAGGACATGGTGTCTTTGTACAAATTAACTATGTGACAAAGGAAATTGCTCTTTTATCATTTTGTAATTGGATTACTTGGATATATAAATGATAAAAGTCCATACGATTAGTACCGGATTAATAAGATATGAGACAATATTAATCCACGAAATGTTTAATCATTAAATATCCCTAGTCGTAGTATTATCGAGACTGGACATCGATAATGCGGAATAGGCTAGTCTCACACTTGTGTGCGTTATGGAAGCTTAACAGCAGAGTTCTCATATATTTAAGTATTGGATACTTATGCAAGTGTGATAGGAGGTTCTCTTAGCCGTTGGACCAGGAACAGCTTCGCTCTGGATAGGTGTATGTGGTCTTAACCTGAGACTTGCATCGCTAATACTTGCGACAATCAGTATACTTTGGTTTTGATCATCCGGAGCTTTAACAGGTTCTGTGTACGACTCTTCTGGGTTTACTGAGAATCGTAGTGTATTGGATGTGATGTCAAGATAGAAGTATCACTTCAGTCTTATGGAGATGATGATCACATAGAGATACAGAACTAGTACTCTTAAATGCTACAGCTATCGGGATAATATGACTAGGTCATGATTATCCGATTACAGAGACTAGTTGCCAGTGATCTGATATATGCTTCGTACAGGCAGACATAATTCCAGCCTCAGGCCTAGCATGTGACATCTGATACTGGATCGTATTACGCAATACATTGTATACTACGCCTGATAAAGATTATATATTCCTCATTGAATATTTCTTGAGAATTGGGTAGGCACGGTGTTTTGCTAGAAGCCAACCATGTCTTGTAAATCGGTGAGAACGTGGTACCGGGTACGCACGTGTTCGGATAATCCGATGACCGTATTTACTGCCAATATATCCAGGGATCTCTCGGGTCACTTCCCAAAAATTCACCGATGACATTTGACTCTAACAGAATTAATCTGGGATTAATTATGGGAGAGAAAATTAATCTAAGATTAATTACGTCAAGAATTAATCTGGGATTAATTCGTGAAGAAGAGAGAACGTGATTAATTTGAAATTAATCGGCAATGTAAATTTAATAGTTAAATTGGATTTTACTATTTAATTTATTTAATTGGGCTAAAATAATATATCGGATATATTAATTGAAATTGGATTTCAAAACGAAATTAAAATTGGATTTTAATTCAAGCGAACAAATTAATTTGGAATTAATTCGTAAGCGACTTTCGTAATAATTTTGCGAGGCATTATTATTTAATTAAATTGGATTTAATTATTTAGCGTCGGGAAATTCGTTTAATCGGATTAAACAAACCCAGGCCCAAAGCTAAGTTGTGTGTTGCACAAGCCAACTTTAATTTGGAATTTAAAGTGGTGGGACCCAAGACTTACATCAATTTTTTGACATTTGATGGAAGTTTTTGGCATTATTAAATTGGATGTATTAAACTAACGCACCAACCAAGTCAACTAAGTTTTTTAGAAACTATTTTTTTGGGAACAACACTATTCATCTTCTCTCTTTCTTGTAAGAAACGTGAACCTTGCTTCTCTCCATTGGAATTTTGTTACAAAATTTCAAGTAAGCTAGCACTTCAAGAGTTAAAAGAATGTGATAGGGAAACTAACCGTTGAGTTTAGAACTCAACGATTAAGCTTGGAGCTTCTACATCCATGAAAGTTTCGAACTTCTCTACCGATCAATGTAAGTCCTCCGTATCTTATTTTTGATTTTATTCACACTAGAATCATGCTTAGAGATCTTGTGGCATATCTAGGACACTAACACCCATACCTCGTACAGGTTCTCGATCTCCAATTACTTAAAAATGATAATCTATATTTTCAATTGGGCTGATTTAGTTGGTAGAAAGAACATTGCAAGAAATCTCGTGGCTATGTCCTCTCTTGTCATGATGCTCCTCATTGGTATATGTTGTCGTCAACCCCTCACCTTTTCCCTTAAAGAGAATGGGAACAAGCGTAACCTGATGGTCTCTTTACCCACGTCATTCATCTTAATTGTATCTAGCCATCTCCAAGTGTTGGTTTCTATTAAGGTCCCAAGATCAATTATAAGCATGAATCAAGTGCGAATACAAATCGAAGAAGTTGCGGAATACTCACATCGATCGGTTGAGCGACGCGGAGGCGAACAAAATTTCAGATTCTGCTCCTAGACAGTCACGGCAGTGAGCTGTGAAACCTCACTGGTTTGGCCTCCATTTTGGTCCTTCGTCAAGCTCCAAGCTTCGTCGAATGGTTCCCGGCTCATGGGTGGACTTCCCTATCACCTTCGCATGTCTCGTAAGTGTGCTAGCACTTGTGATTTTGCCACAAAATCCCACTCTTGTGCTTCCCACTGCTCACGTTTTTTACAGAAACCAGTGAGCTGTTTTGCCCCTCCATGGGCGTGAGTTTTAGAGAGAAAGAGAGAAGGAGAGAGTGTGTTGTGTGAAGGATGGAAAAAAGTGTGTATCTAATACCACTTTTGATTTTCAAAAAATCAATTAATTGATTTCCAAAATCAAAAAACAAATACAAAACATTTAAATATATTAAATGTCAATCATGCCATCACACTTGAGTGTTAAACACTCTTCCATCAACTACCATCAAGTCACATCACTCATTCAAGTTGTCAAGTCACATCACTCAAAGTGACAAGATTTTACGCTTGATGTGACGCTAGATGCGACTAACGATTTGACGCTTGATTTGACTTGCGTGCCGCACTCGAATTCGAAATGCGAATGCGCTCGCAAATAATCCCGGGCTCGGGTTCGCTAATTCCAAATTAACGAATTTTTCGTTGCGTCGTAATTAAATGATTACGCCTAGCGAAATCACTATTCACATCGCTAACGATTTAATTCCAAATTAACTCGTTCGCCCGAATTAAAATATAATTTTAATTCCGCGTCGAAATCTAATTTCGTTTAATATATCAAATATATTAATTTCTCGATTAATTCCAAATTAATCGTTATCTCTCTTTTAATGATATTTTATCCCAGATAAAATATCTCCGCAATTAATCCTAGATTAATTTTCTCTCTCATCTAATTAATCCCAGATTAATTTAGAGTGCGAGTCATACGTCATCGGTGAATCTTTGGGAAGCGACCCATGAGATCCCGGGATATGTTGGCAATAAATTCGGTCGTCGGACTATCCGAACACGTAAGTACCCCGTACTACGTTTATACCGATTTACAAGACAAGGTTGGCCTCTAGCAAAGCGTCATGCCTACCCAATTCTCCGGAAATATCTTTACAGGAATAAAGGATTTGTATCAGGCGTAGTATACGTAGTATTGCGTATTTCTGTCCAGTATCAGATGATCACGTGCTAGGCCTGGGGCTGGAATTGTGTCTGCCCCGTACGAAGCACATGTCGGATGTCTAGTAACTAGTCTCTATAATCGGATAAACCTGACCTTGTCATTTTATCCCGATAGCTGCAGCAATTAAGAGAACTAGTCCCGTATCTTACGTGACCATCATCTCCATATGACTGGAGTGACACTTCCATCTTGACATCACACCCAACACACTACGATTCTCAATATACCCAGTATTGGCGTACACAGAACCTGTTAAAGCCCTGGACGACCTTAACCAAAGTATATTGATTGTCGCAAGTATTAGCGGTGCAAGTCTCAGGTTAAGACCAAATACACCTACCCTGATTTCGGACTTCCATAGAAACATAGTCATACTACCAATTGAATTCCGAGGGGGTCTATCCAGAGCGAAGCTGTTTCCCATACCATCGGTAAAACACAACCTCCTATTACACTTGCATGAGTATCCTATACCCAAATATATGAGAACTATGTCGTTGTGCCCTCACAACTCGCACAAGTGTAATACTAGTCTTTTACGCATTTATCGATGTCCAATCTCGACAATGCTCTGACTAGGGATATTTAATGATTTATCCTTCATGGACTGATACTGTCTCATATCATTCTCCGTCCAGGAACAAATCATATGGAACTCTCATTATTTATACATCTAGGTTTTTTTTTGGAAAATTCCAATTTTTCCTTTACTTGATCCAAAATTCTTTTGAATATTTATATTACAAGTTTGCTAATGACTCTTAGCCTAATGTTAATCCATATATGTTAATCCATTTATACATCTAGGTGATCTAATCACAAATGATAAGAGTGCAATCTCATTTGTCACATAGTTAATTTGTACAACAACACAGTGATCTGTAAAAATAGTGACGCTATGGGTCATAATTGTCCAACAATCTCCCACTTGGCCTATAGCCAGTCACTCGAGTGCTTGACACCCGAACTATGTACGGTTGGCTCAAATTTGCTGAGAAATGCTTTCGTCAGCGGATTTGCATGATTACCATCTGATGCGATTTATTCGATCATCACATCGCCACGATATATGATCTGAACGAATCAGATGAATAGTCGAAGTATGTATCTGGATCGTTGATGAGACCATTAATTCTTTAGCCTGTGCTCAAGCCTAGCTTAGCTGCTAACAGAATTATATGTAATCTAATTAGGTTTATGATCGACCCATAAGGCTTCTATTGCCGCCTCAGCTGCAGCAATAACCTGCATTTGTTGTTTATTCGGTAACAGTATCTTGCTTGGAAGATTTTCAGCTCACATTCCGATATTCAAACTGTATAGTACCATTTTACGACTTATAGTCGTCTTATCGGTTTAGGAAACTTGCTACAGTGATCCCAGTCACTTCAAGTTCTCCATCTCCATAGACTAAGACAGCATCCTTAGTTCTCTAAGATACTAACGGATGTTCTTAACATCAATCCAGTGAATATCACTTGGATTGGCATGTTTGTGAATCCATATGCTCAAAGCGTATGAGACACCAGGTAGCGTACATTTTTCAATGTACGATTCCACGGAGAGTTTTCGAAAGCCAAGCTTTAACCGATTATTATTTTATGGGAATATCATTTCCAAGAAATGACGTATTATCATTATTTTATAGGACAGCCACTGTCAGTGCGCTCCCACTAACCCTCTTATATACACAAGAATCATTTCGTTTTGAATTAAATCATAAACTATTATGATTACATCAAAACGACAATTCCAAGAACCTATGTTTGCTTCAATCCAAACATGGATCGAATAACCCGTAAACCTTGTTTGCTAGTTTAGTACGACAAAATCGACAGGATGTTGTAAACATCCTCCAAAAGGTTTCCTTTTCAGGAAAGCAATTTTCCCGTAATGCTGTCATATTTCATAAATGAAACACGCAGCTTTAGCAAGCATTATTCAAATGGATTTACCGTGGCAACAGGTAAAAGGTTGAATCGTAGTCAACACAATGTTGATAACGATACATTTCCGCTAAAAACCTAGCTTTATACGTTGGTATGTTTCCATCCATGTATGTCTTCCTTGAAGACTTATAAGTACCAATAGGTACAATGCCTTGCGGTACATCAATTAGTATCCAAACTTGTTGATATACATGCAATCCATTTCGGACTCATGAAACTTTGCCATAATAGGGAGTCGACACCTTGTATCACTTACTCTTACGTAGTTAGTTGGTATTCCTCAATAAGATAAACATCTTTATGAGATGAGATCAAAAATCCATACCCCAGGTTGTTTTCTGACTCTCTCTGACCTACGTGATTCTTGTGTATTCGAAGATTAATGGTAATAGTTTCATCCTTGATGAACTATTTTGTGTTCCATTAAGAATTGGTGCCTTGGACAGTATTACTCTGATTTTCATCGAGTTTTACTATCCTCCCACTTACCACTGCATATAGGTATTCCTCTTAGGAAAACCGCATGGTGAGCAACAATCTAATTGTTCTCTTGTGAGTTGTTTAAGTACAATACTTATGGTATCCCTAGGATAACCTACAATTGACACTTATCCAATTTGGGTTTTAGTTTGGTATCATCTAAAAGTATGCCTAGCATTCCCAAATTATCAGGAATGAGAAACATGGTTTCTTTCCGTTCATATCTAATATGAAATCTGTCAAATAGATTTTTAATGGAACCTTTATTCTAAATAAGTTCTTGCACTGTTTAAAGCTTATCCGTTGAAGGAAATAGTAGCTCAGAGCGACTCATGATTAACCTTATCATGTCTAACAAAATTCGGTTACTCAGTTCGGACACACCGTCAACTTGACGTGTTCCGGGAGGAGTCCTCATTTGAAAGAATACTATCATCTTTCAAGTGTATAAGAAACTTATAGCTTAACTATTTTCCATTACGGTCTTACCGTGACGGTTTAATACTTTAGCCGATCTGTTTGTCTATTTCGTGTCGAAACTGTAAAAGTTTTCGATTTGTGTTTCAAAAGAAACGCATAACAATAACGTGATGCCACATCCGTATAGGTCACGAAATATCCTTATCCATCTGTAGCCTAGCTAGACATGGGCCCACTTGCCTCACTATGAACTAGGACTAACAGGTCGGTGGCATTTGCACTTTTACCAAGTAAATAGTATTATAGGCACATTGCCCAATAAACTAGATTCGTAGACTTTATTTGATTGAAATCAAATCAGTCCTAGTACCCACTCTTCGAAAGTGTGGATATACGATTCTTGTTTAATTGCGTCCCAGACAACAATGCCACAATTAGTTTCTTCTGATCAAATCAGTTGAGCTATTTGTTTGTCATGTTATATGTTTGAGATTTATTTTATATTCAAAATATAAACTCTGTTATTCACATATAATGTGTTTATCTCAATATCATCTTTATATAATAAACACTTTAGTGTTCTAGAATATAAAGGTTCACCCGCAGCGGGTTAAACACTGATATAAAGATAATGTATCTAGTCAAACTAGTTACTTATAACAGTTTCCTAATTTAGGTACACACCGAAATGTAGTTCCTAAACTTAGGTATCTACGGTTAAAACAGCGACTTTCGTCCCGTTTCCAATCCGCAGATTAATCTCAATTGAGGTCAGTATCATGTTCAAAACAGATTCTAAACATCAATATATATTTATGCATCACACTAAGTATTTAAAATCTAATTTTATTACTAGTAGTGATCATAATCTTGACAAACATATTTGAAGTCAGAGCCTTGCTCGTTCTTCAATTCCTTCATGTCTGCTTTGTTCAAACGGTAGTCACGCTTCCGCGATCCCGTTTGCATAATTTAAGCAGATATTTTGGGATATGTCATTTATCTTCCCATAAGATTATAATGATTTTGCCTTTCCCTTTTCATATTCCAGAAGTCCTTGGCCAAGCCTTGGCCTTCTAGAATATCGAAGTAAGGTGCGCCTTGCGCTACTTGCCTAATTGCAAACTTTGACTTTATCTCCTTGAGAATAGTCATTAACTCTCCAAGAGTTATGTATTGCAATTTAGTACTTCTAAATCTAAAGATAGATTATGAAGATCATTTAATTTCTGTATCATACTTTAAGGA